>SADC01000057.1:0-262961 GCA_004194705.1 Ditylenchus dipsaci
TTGATCTCCAGCTTCTCCCAAATTAAAGAAAATTTAAAAAAATCAAGATATACTCCAGCCTAGATTTTTTCAATCAAATTGAAGCCAGCCCAAATCACAAAAACTTATCTTTTTGGAATAGAACTAAACATGATGTAAAACGTATATGGTTTTTGGGTTGATAACTGGCTTCCGTATTCGGGTGCAGGCCGTTCGTCGCCAGAATTTCGTCGCCGGCAATTTTCGTCACTCACAATTTCGTCGTCCACAATTTCGTCGCCGGTATATTTCGTCACCACAGTTTCATCGCCAACAATTTTCATCGCCAACAATTTTTCGTCGCCCACAATTTCGAGAAATTGTGGCGACGAAAATTGTGGCGACGAAACGGCCTGCACCCGTATTTTCGCTTAAATGTAGTTCTAATTGTAACTACCGAATTTCAGCTGCAACTTTTGAAGTTTAAAAAATTTGGCAATGTTCATTATATTCGACTTAAAACTTAAAATGCAAAGTCCACATCGGGGGTAAGGTGTCCATTCAACGTAAAGAGGTGGTTTTTTCGCCAAATGTGCTCCATTTTTACGCAATTTCCAATAATAATAAATAATTACAATACTGAAAAAATAAAAAACATATTTCTTCTTTCAAGAAAAATAGTTTAAGCAAAAAACAGTACATACAGAGGTGGGTTCGAATTTCGAGTGTCAGTTAGTTATTATGTGGAGAATGTACTCTAATTCTCTAACATCATTTACAATCTAACATACATTGCTTACAGTTAGTACTTTTTCATTAAATTGGCCTAGTAAAAAATATTACCGAAAAAAATATTACCTTTTTAAGTGCCAAACAGATCAAAATTGTCATTGTTAGGGCCAAAAATTTGTTAAGGAATAAAAAAGCTTTGCTACCAACCATAATTTTATAAAAGCCTATACAAAGTGACGAAATTTGCTGGAGATTGCCAAATTGCTTGTTTGCTGTGAGAGCATGTAAAAGGGCATCTATTTTGATGGCCAATTTCGACCCAAGTCCTGTGGTTGTTATTAAAAAGAAAGCAATGTGATTTTGCATGTGCTAGGGTGTTCACTTTCTAGTTTATTCATGAGCTTGTGCCAATGCCTTGGTTATGAATTAGAATCCGAGCTTGTTGACTTCCTGAAAATTACTCGAGGAAGTCTTTATCACACTTTGTTTTGCTCTTTTAATTGTTGAAAGTGCTTGTTGATATAAGGTCATTCTAAAAAAGTTTTTCAAAGTGGGAATCACAGTTAGAAAATATGACCCAACTAGCGAAGAACCCCCCCCCCACGATTTCACTTTTTCAGTTGAGTTAAAGGTACCCAATTTTATGTCCCAACCAGACCCAGAAAAACGGCGTAACACAGTTAGAAGTCACAACTCCGTACGCCCGACCTACCCAAAGCCTAAGGGCTGATCCTGGATATGTTGTTCCAAAAGGTATAGTACAGCAATTTTAATGATTCTGGGGAGGGGGGTTAGGATTATTCGCTAGTATCGCCGAAAATATCAAAGATGTGAGATTGTGTGAAAGCATTCCATTTTTAAATCACCATCACACTGTAAGGTACTTTGAACTACAAAAAAATCCTTGAATTGTGTGAACTTTTGGAAGTTCAGTAGGAACCAGCCATAGATCTGGAATTGAAAAACTTTCAAAGTTATGTGGGCCAGTTTAGTTACTTTCTGCCGAGCAATGGCCACACAACCAGCAATAAAAAACATCCAAAATACCGTATTTCTCAAATAGAGCCCTACTAGGCCCCTGGAATTTGACCTCTGTATCTCAATCGAGAAGAAATATTTTGCAGAGCTGTTCATTGCGTTTTTATAAATACCACCTCAACCGATTCTGCTTCTCGATTTCGGGTAATGCAAAATAAAGCCCTCCGAGCTCTTTTAAATACTGTAAGAGATTTTGAAGATTTTTTCACTCCGAAATTTTTCAAAATGAACTTTTTTGTTATTTCCTATTTTAAATATAGTAAAACTACCGAAATCACCTATATTTTAAAATTTTTCTTATACTTCATTTCTTATCTTTCTTACTGCATTGTTTTTCGAGTAGTAGCAGAAGAAGACAAATAATCTATTGTTCTCTTTTTCACGTCAATCGAGAGAGTATTAGTAGCAAGGTGTAAGTATAAGTAGCCACCTTGACTTACTTACTGTTCACTAACCCCACAACTGTCCTTTTGGCCCCCAAAGGCATGTTAGCCAAGCCCCCACATGGCATTCAACCCTATTGTTTTGTTAATCCCGACAAAAAAATTCAGATTAATTTATCCAAGTAGTTTCAAAGATAAAAATACGTTATAGTGCTTTTGAAAACTGATATCTACACCTAAAAAAATCTCTTAATGTGAAAAAATCACTTTTCAAGAGTATTAAAAATAGGACTGGCAACATAATTAAAAGCTTTTGAAGGCGAAAATGATGTTTAATGATTTTTTAAAAAAGGAGTGAGGGGGTGTCTTATCACTACTTTTTACCAAATACTAGAAAGAAAATGTCACATTTTGTCGTGATTTCCTGCCTCTTTTTTGCTTATAAGGGCAACAAATTACATTTGCTGAAATCCTGTCCCGATTGCCTAGATCACGGCCTCTCAGGTATATCAAAAAAAAGATTTTTACTTGATAAAACTTTAACTTAACCCTTTTTCTAAAAGTTAAAATTTAATTGGCTTTTAATAATTATTTTACTATATTACTATCAAAATTAGTAATAAAAAGAGGTGAAGCTGCCGGGGCCGTAAGATAACTTGAAATAACATAGTCACTATCTTGAAACAGCAAATTTGGATGCAAATTGGTGATTATAAGCAAATTTGAGATAAAAAAATATTAAATTTTTGTAAGCGGCAAAATAAGCCCTAGGTTCGGTCTTGAGAGTTAAAATGTGCGCATAAGTTGCGTGAACCTAATATCGACTATTCATGTTGACTTGCTTTTACTATGTCTAATTTCTTAAATGTCAATTTGCAGTGGTGTTTGCTGGAGAATATACCAAGGCAATGAATAAAGACTGGCACAGTGACCACTTTTGTTGTGGCAGTGTGACCAGACATGAGTCCAGTGTTAACAGCTTAGTTTTCCGAAATCTAAAAATTACAAACAAACTTTAGTAACCGTCAACGCATATCCTCAGGTGAGACATTCACTTTGCTTTATTCTAGACCTTTCTTCAGTAATTTTTTTTAAGAGAAACACCCTAACTGTATTAAATGCTATGAGGAGATCTTTGCAAACACCTGTGACGAGTGCAGCAAGCATATTGGCATTGATTCTAAGTCCGTTTGTGTTGTAAGTGGAATACAAAATTTTGTTTGCAGGACCTCTCTATATAGGACAGCATTGGCATGAGGTTTGTGGTGCAATAAAATTAGAAAGATTGAAGTTGGTCGCATAATTAATTTACATAGTGATTGCGGATACAGTCGAACCTCAATAAACTTACACTCTGATAAACGGACACACCCAATAAACGAACACCCTCAGCGTGGTACCGAGGATAAAATTACACTCGGTAAACGGGCACCTTACATATTTTTAAAAAATTTTCATAACTTTCAGTGATTTTCTAAAATTTTCAAATACCATTAAAAAATTTCGTTGTCATTTTTGCTTTTTGACATTTTCCTTTCATAATTAGCGTTTTTAGTATCCACCCCTCCCGATAAACAGACATCCACGATAAACGAACACCTTAGGGAGTTCCTGAGGGATGTTCGTTTATTGAGATTCGACTGTAGTTGACTGCAGTCATGATGAAATATATATTGCGTTGCAGTATCAGTTTGCTTATTTTTAAACTTCAAAACTAATATTTAAGGCTTACATTTTTTTCATACATCTGTATCTGGCCAAAACGAAATCTTGCAATTTATATTTTTCAGCTTTTTTAGCTCATTCCTGTGAGCTCAATTTTCGATATTGATAATATTGAAAAATTCGGTAATTAGAAAACCTGACCTTTTTAGACCTCAAACTTGACAAGAAATTCCGAAATAGAATTAAAACAAAATTCAAAGTTCTTTATTTTTTTGCCAATTTTTTATTTAAAAAACTAAATTTAAACTGACGAATAAATTGATTATAAGTGAACTGATTAAAACAATTCAGTACCATTGCTGATATTAAAGCATGACAACTTAGAAAGCTAACCGTCTACGGTAAATCTAGAATCACTGAAATAGTCCATTGCATTTGCAATCGGCCACTTACACATTCAATTTCTACAAGAAACATTATTGACTTGAATATCAACTATTTCACACCCCGATTTCAGGACTGTTTCCTGTGCAACATGTGCAAAATATCACTAGTGGACAAACCATTCGGAAGCAAAAATGACAGGATTTTCTGCTCCAACTGCTACGATCAAGCTTTCGCCACCAAGTGTGATGGCTGCAACGAGATATTTCGTGCAGGCATGAAAAAGATGGAGTACAAAGGAAAGCAATGGCATGACACCTGCTTTTGTTGTGCACTCTGCAAGTCACCCATCGGCACCAAAAGTTTTATACCAAAGAACGAAGATGTCTACTGTGCTACTTGCTACGAGGACAAATTCGCGACAAGATGTTGTAAATGTAAAAAGGTAAGTGGGGTGATTTGATGAACAAAGGTCATTTCACAAAACTTCCAGTAATATTCGTGTGAATCAGACAAAAGACAGATATCTATTACCGTATTCGCATTCTATGAAACACCACAATGCTCCATTTTTCAACCTCCAAAAAAAATGTTGACTTTTTGTAAAAATCTAATAAAACATGGCTTACCCAAACCCCTAGTGCAAGCGGTAGGGCGTTATTAAATACTGGTGTTCAAATAGAGACTGGTGCTCTATTAAAAAAATCTAAAACTTCACATTTAGCCACTTGATACTTACCCATCAAAAAAATTTGGTCAAAAGGATTTGGTGATCTAAAAAAGCTCATTCTAGCCAAAAATGTTGGATCAAAAACTGGCCACTGTAAAAGAGGGCTATTATGTTTGCGTCATTCACTCACAAAAAATCTTCTTGTAGCCAAAAAAATTGAATTACGCCACTATAGAAGAGTGAATTTCCATTAAAAAATTGATAAAAAAGAATCTAACCACACAAAAATCTCTGAATTTTAGTCAGATCTTGCAAACAAGCCGTTTTAGTTTTTTTAATAATTCACATTTGTAAAAAATATTATGTCATACTATTGCCAATAGAAGATACTCGGGAGTACCAGAAAATGATACTCAAATATGGAAACACTGTCATATGAATGCTACCGAATTTCCTCTAATAAGCGCCCCGGGCGCTTATTTTTCAAACCCTGGAAATCGGAAAATTGGAATTCGATTTTGAGATTTTTGGATGCTCAACCAAAATCTAAAAAAGGGAATCGGTAGAGCTCGTGGAGTTAAGAAAACGTATCGAACAGCTTTGAAAAATATTGCTTCTTTACTGAGATCCAGATCCTCAAAGTCGAGGGGGGGGGGGGCGCGCTTATTAGAGCGGGGGCGCTTATTAGAGGAAATACGGTATTCTAACCGTAATTTTCAGGTAATCACTACCGGTGGAGTCACATACAAAAACGAGCCTTGGCACAGGGAATGGTAGGTGCTTTTCATTTGTTTGGCTATATACGTATGTCATTTCTAGCTTCCAATGTACCAATTGCAATACCTCCCTAGCCGGTCAGCGCTTCACCTCCAAAGACGAAAAGCCATACTGTGCTGATTGTTACGGAGAATTGTAAGGTTTTTCTAGCAACCTGGTCGAAATATGAGCTACATCATACAAAATCTGAAATTTGCTATTTTCGGTTGCCCCATTTCCCCTTCCCTATTTTTGACTAAGATTTAGAGTTAAGGCCATTTTAATTGACAATGTCAGGATTTTTAAGGAGTTAAAAAATAAACGCCCCGGGCATCTATTAGAAGAATACGGTATCATTATCAGATTCCAAAAATTACATGAAATGACCGAGCTCCAAGAACCTCTGAATTTTTTTATATACTGAACATTGAAATTTCTAGAATCGTATTTTTAAACATTTGACCTGAAAGAGTATAAAATCGTAAACGGGTGTTATAGAGGTAGTTGGCTGAGCCCTTAGCCCAAACCAAAAGTTTATAATTATTTTTCTTTTTTGCGCTTAACCTTATTAATATTAGTTACTAGCTTCGAAAATTTGAGCATAACCAGGAAAATCAAATACAGTTTGACCCATTCGCAGATTTGCCAAAAGATGTAGTGCCTGTGTAAAGCCAATCACTGGGATCGGTGGCGCCAAATTATCTCGTTTGAGGATAGACATTGGCACAACGACTGCTTCATATGTGCCCAATGTACCACCACGCTAGTGGGAAAAGGTTGATCAGTCACTATTATTGCGATAGAAAAATGTTTACACAATTTTGCAGGATTTATAACAGATGGAGCCGATATTTTGTGTCCAGAATGTGCAAAAGCCAGGCTAATGGCTGCTAACTCTTGAGACACTGCTGCTAATATCTTCTCCTTCTTTCAATCATAATAAAAAAATTCTCTGATTCATCCTTTGCTATATTCCTTTGCATGCATGAAGTTTGGCTTGTATTTGTGTCCACTGCTCTCAAAATATATGCCATGTTTATTATTTTACCAGCATAAATAAATGATTATGATAGGTGGAGTATTGATGCTTAAAACATACATTTTAAAAACAAGGAATAAGTTTAGTCAAACATTTATGAACAGGAAAATAGAACGAAGTTGCATCAAGGTCTTTGTAACCCAGAGGTTAAGCTCAGTAGTGAGAAGAATATGCAATTTTGAAGCCCGACTGCTGCATTTTACTAATGTGAAAAGCATAATTTGGTAATAAAACGATGATAATTACGTGAATTGTTGATTTGATAGGACGGTGTTTCCAAACAATGAACATGAAACTTTTCAGGAAAGATAACAAAGAAAAATTTCTGAATGATTGTGTCGAATTCTATAAACATTGTTCGACATCCCTG
Source organism: Ditylenchus dipsaci (assembly GCA_004194705.1). Taxonomy (NCBI): domain Eukaryota; kingdom Metazoa; phylum Nematoda; class Chromadorea; order Rhabditida; family Anguinidae; genus Ditylenchus; species Ditylenchus dipsaci. The sequence continues at coordinate 6,996 of SADC01000057.1, forward strand.
AACTACTCGTTAACTCTGTTCCTATCATAAAATAGGTTAGCTCACACTCAAAAATCTGCAAAAGTAAATTTTTAACCACTATATTTAAAATGGTTACAACAACCTCTGTGCGTTGATTCGAGTGATAATAAGTGAAGTCGCTATTTAAATATACTTGGACGACAAAATACTCTTCCTAACACACACTGCAGTCCCTAAGTTGTTGTAGTGCCCATTATAAACCATGCGAAAGACATATTTCCTCTTCTAGATGTGCATCTGGACAGCAAAGATTGTTTATCTCTTACAATCACTAATATATTAAGACATCATCGAGACTTTATTTTATTGACTTCTCAAAAGGGGTTAGTGACTTTTTCAGAGTCCGAATTTCATAAGAAATCTGATACACATATTTCACAGAGAATTACTTCAAAAAAGAAGTACAGTCGAGTCTCGATATAGTGGCACGCCTCGGGACTGACCATCAGGTGCCACTATATCGAGGGTGTGCACTATACCAAGACATTTAATCAAATTCAGTCCAATGGCCACTATAGCAAGACTTTTTAAACAATAATTTTATTTCCAATAGAACAATCGAAAATAACATTAAAAAAGTTGGAAGAAATCTGTGAGTTCACTTTTCTTTGAACACCATTGTAGTGTTTAATAACAGAATACCGTATTATTCTAATTAGGCCCCATGGGGCCTTATTTTTCAACCCCCCCCAGGGTGGGCCTTATTAGAGACTGGGGGATAATAGAGACTGGGCCTTATTTTTGAACACTTACAGTAGCGGACAAAAAAAATTGAACACATGGTTACATTTTTAAATCGTGAAAGTTTTGGAATTTTTCCAGCGTGTTGAAAGTTCTGTTCCCTAAGGCATATTTTTATATTTCCAAAAAAAAGGTATATTTCCCTAAGGCTTTTAAAACACTAACTTGAATTTACTGAGCTGCTCTTCCTGTTCCATCCATTTGCGAACACACTTCGATCAACATTGTAGCGCTTGCTGGCGGAATTGATTGACTTGGCCTTCTTTGCATAAGCGACCACCCGAGCTTCTTCTCAATCGTATAAAACTTTAGCTTCTTAGCATTGCCATCCAAATCGATTTGCTCAAAATCGCTCATTTTAATTTCCTAAAATAAATTTGATGGATAAAAAATAAATGACAGATGAAAGCGAAAAAACTTGGAAGACAAATATAAATACGAGCTTTCAAGAAATTCAATTCAAACAGGAAGAAAATTTTCGCACAAGACTTATTATTTCAGGATTTTTTTCAAACCGGTGTAGCAAATCGGGCTTAGGGGGGGCTTATTAGAGACTGGGCCTTATTTTTCAACCCCCTCCAAGGGTGGGGCTTATTAGAGACTGGGGGATAATAGAGACTGGGCCTAATTAGAATAAATACGGTAGAAGACAATAAGAAGGTTTTCCGAATTTTCGCGGCACGACATTTCTGCGCCGACATTTGCGCGCCGACATGACGACATTTCCGCGCCAAAATCGCATTTTCTAGTCAAACAAATGGACCACCCTCCTGAAATATACTCAATTGTCCTTAATCAACCCGCCTTCTTCACGACCTCATGACCGCCTTCTTCACTTCAGAGAGATGGAGGGTGCCACTATATCAAGGGTACCACTCTAGTCATTCCTCATAGCCCAAACCAAACTAGCCGACACCAAGCCAATATATCGAGGTGCCACTATAATGAAGTACCACTATAGCGGGGGTAAACTTTCTTATTTTCTTACCGGCAACCAACATGACTTAGGGTGCCACTATGGGACACGGACGTTTGATCGAAAAAACGTTTGATCGAAAATCCGTTTGATCGAAACCGTTTGATCGAAAACCGTTTGATCGAAAGCCGTTTGATCGAAAGGGACGTTTCATCGAAAATAATTTTTTCAAGGGCACTTAACATACTTGCATTCCTAATCATCTCCCAATTATTGTTCAGCAACTAGGACGACTAGACCATGAATCGAGGACCTTTAGTCGGAACTGATGCACCCAGGCAGTATGCCAGCTTGCCAATATGATTGTGCGCCATGCGACCAGTAGGCATAAAATGTAGACGCCAAATGATGCAACGACCAATCAGCAATTGGGAACTTGAACATGCAAATAGATAAGTTTTACAACCAAAATAAAAAGCGTACCATTGAACTTGTTGCCCAAGTTGTGAAAACAACTTGACCCTATGGAAACCTTCTAAAAAAGGGCGAATCTGCACCCAAACAATTTTATTGTCCATACAAACGTACGCATAAACCAAAAATAATTAAATTTAGAGGGACTGTATAAAAGACCACTTGAAGCGCCGAGTGTAGACTACACTTGAAAGCAACGACCACTTGGAGGCGCACTGTATGTAGACGACCACTTGGAGGCACTGGTGTAGACGACCGCTCAAGGCATTGGCGACCACTTGAGGCACTGTTGTAGACAACCAGAAGCACTGCATGTAGACAAGGCGCTGAGGCCGAAATTGGAGCAACTGTATGGCGTTGGAAGATGTAGACGCAACCTTAGGCAACGATCACTTCAGAGCAAGAACTTGAATCCTGATAAGAAATAGATAAAACCATATTAAATTAACAAAAAATAAAAAGGTACCTTGGAACTTGATGCCGGAGTTGATGAAAGACTACTTGATACCTAACACCAATGGAAACTCCTGAAAAGGGCGTATCTGCACCCAACCAATTTTATTGACCACACAAACGTACGCATAAATCACAAATAATAAAATTTAGAGGCACTGTAAAAAGACGACCACCTGAAGGCACTGTATGTAAACGACCATTTGAAGGCACTGATAAAGACGACTACCTGAAAGGCACTGCATGTAGACGATTACTTGGAAGCACTGCATGTAGACAACCACTTGAGGCACTGTTGTAGACGACCACTTAGAGGCACAGCTTGTAGACAACCACTTGAAAGCACTTTATGTAGACGACCAATTGGAGGCACTGAATAGAGACGACCACCGAATTTCCTAAAATAAGTCATAAATAGTGAGAGGAAAATTCAAGCACCATCCACAAAACCACAAATAACAGCAAAAATATTTCTGCACCCAAAAATTCAAACAATGAATTATGAGACACAACAAATGACTTGACAATGAATTAGACACCAAGTATTACCGCTTGGTCTCGAGAGGAATTCAAATATAGCCAAAAGTAGGCTAAAGCCTCTGATTTGGTGCATGTAATCGGGGCAACAGCCACAACGGCCGCACCCCACCAGGGCAAGTTTAGGCTCATTCGATAGCTTATGAGTTGCTGTAATCGCTTTTGAAAAGTACGGACTCGACCACCGCCAAAATTTGGGGTAAAAAGGCCAAAATAGGCGGAAAAAATATTTGGCGGGAATTCAAAATCCGTACAGACACAGTCCAAATACTATATAAAGATATCACACCGTTCTCACCACATTACATAGCTAGAGAAGGTAAGCTGTTATTGTCCAAAATGACATAGATAAAGGTTTCTCAAAACATATACATGAGTGAGTACAGAGGCAAAAATAGGCCTATAACATGATTTTCCAAGAAATAGTGTGCAAACACAGAAGGTCTCGAAAACAAAATTTTCCAAACTCATTGCTCAGAAAAACTCATTTTCCAAGCTAATTTCTCCAAAAATATAATTCCCAAACTTGCTTTTCAAAACTGAAAATGCCGAAACCAATACAGCGGCTGTACAAGAATGTATTACAGCCTTGTTGGTGCGCATATCGAGCTAAAACACTCAGCGCTTGACTGAAAAATCAATAGAAATAGTGTCGCAAAGTGATTTGGCCCAATTCGATTTTGGCTCAAATTAAATCGTCGCAATTTGATTTTGGCGTAATTTGTAATGACGTAATACGCATTGGGCAGGAGTAAGATGCGGAAAATCGCATCGCGCTAAACGAATTGCGGAAAATGAGATTGCGACAGTTCAAATTACGACAATTCAAATAGCGGCAAAATCGAATTGCGGCAAGATCATATTGCAACACTTGTCGCAATGACAAACTGTGTTCAGTATACTGGGTATACATATACAGGTATACATGTAATACATGAACACAGCTATAAGTAAGCCATGTATTGCAAATCTAGTCCGCCGGTTCAAAGGCAATTTACGTCCGACTAGCCACGTTAATGTAATGTTAAAGCTGCACTACTAACCTGCACTACTACTGCACTCCATGGGTCTTAACTATGGCAAACAAGTGCCCTATTCAGCTTGCATCTTCATGGAAGTCTATCAGGAACAACTTTTATTTCAACTAGGCTTTAACATCACAACGAGCACAATCAAAACCACAAGACACAGTGTTACAACTATAGCAGATAGGATAGCCCAGAAGAAAAATTCACGATACACAATTCTGGCTTTGTCGAGAAAGCACCCTGCTTCTTCCACAAACGACTTAGTAAATATATTCGAGCCTGCAAAATTAATTTGAGATTAATTTAGGCTCGAATCAACCTGGCTGCATACCTATTTTTTTATTATTCGAAAGTCCATCGCTACCTCGCACCTCCATTGTGGCCACCCGACCTCACCTCGCACCTCGATCTCACACCTCGACCCCGTACCTCTAACTCACACCTCCATTGTGGCCACCGTATAAAAGTCGGAATTACCTTCAAATTATTTAGATCGAAAATAAGTGGCGTCTGCATTATTCCCTTCCCCTCCCGGTACAGCCCTTTGTCCCTATTAAAATCACTTTCTTGTTCTTTTATCACAAATTTACACTTAAAAATGGAAAAAGTTCTGAAAAAGTAAATTTTTGGGAGCGGTATATAAAAGTAGATCCCATTTTTGGGTGGGGCATATCATAGTAGCGTCGGATTCTTGGCTAAAGTACACTAGTTGGCCAGAGCCAAAAGTGAGTTTTTTGAAATCTACGTATTTCATATGTCCTAAAAACGATAGACCTGGGGACGCTCTACAAGAATAAACAATAAAAACAATCTCATCAGCGATGATTCATCGCCCGTCCTCAAAACACACTTCGTCTACTTCCCTTGTTAAAGGATTCAAAATGGATTCAGAAAAATTAAAAAAATTATTCAAACTTTTTCTAAATTTTTAAAGAACAGCATACCAATAATTTTACTGATTTTTACCGACTTGACACGCCATGTATCTTTCCACGTTTATTCAATAACTCAACAACAAATGTAACATAACAACCATAAAAAGCAATTCTCAATCAGATATTTTTCTTTTCCTTGATACCTTAGGCTTGAAATTCTGCTTTTTCTCTTCCATTTTCACAGGCGGCTCTTTTTCTTGGATAATTTCACCAGTCACTTGGGCTTGTTTCTCTATCAGCTTAGACTTTTCTGCGTTGAAATCTTCTTCTGCTCGGACTTGCTTATTGGCGAATGCTCTCAGTTTTCGAATCACCGCGTGCTCCACCTTCTTCTCATGCAGCATCTGCTTCTTCCTGAAACAAAAGAATGTAGTTAAACAAAAGTATTGATAATCAAGCAAACTAACTTTATCCTAGGAGCATTTTTACGCAGTTCGGCTATCTCTTTGGCACTCTTTTCAATATGTGAATGGTACAGCACCTCACCGCTATTGATGCCTTCTTCAATTTTCATTAGTTTCCATGACATTCGTGGACCGATCTCGATGAGCCTGAAACAGAGTAATTAAAGAGCTAAAACGAAGTTTTCAAGAAAACCCACCTGATTTTAGTTTTCTGACCTTTCATAAGCCCTCGATTGCTTACATCCTGCGGAAGATCCAACTCAACCTGCTCTCCTTCAAATTCACTGTCGCTCAGAACTCCGGGACTGAATAAAAAAATTGTTAACACACCGTGAAAGTCTTCAAGAAAAATTTTACTTCAGCATGTACTCACTGAAATCCTTATACTTCGACAAATCAGGAACCTTGCTTTGCATTAGCTTTTTCGTCGACTTACTGATACCGATGGGACAGCTTTAAGAGCGCTGAAAGAAAAAATAAACGACTTTCTCACTACAGTCAAACTTCGGTTATTCAACACCCCTATAGACTGGCCTCATAGTGGTGGATAAATGGAGTGTCAGTTTACAGAAAATAAGTCAATCTCAGCCAAATGAAGTGTATTTAAAGTGTCGGATAATCGAGGGTGCCGCATAACAAACGTTCAACTGCTCTATTATCAACTCACTAATGTCGAATTTCCACAATGTCGTTTTCAGGATCATAGCTTGCCAGCAATGCCCGACGAATATTTTTCAGTTTCAACTAAAATTAAAAAGGTAATAAAAAACCCAAGAAATACGAAAAAAGGTTTGAAAAACCAACCGTGTCAACATCAATTGAAGGAAACATGTTTTGAATCACAGTCTGCACCAAGTTCAGATGCTTCTTGCCAGGCTGATTAAATCCGGTGAGAATGACCAGCGGCGATGTCTGAAATTGTTCCTCGAAGATGACTGGTCGCTTTTGGGAAGAAAGAACATCACGGGCCAGAGAGTAATTTTGGACTGAAATACGCGAAATACGTAGTAGATCAATAAAACTAATTTTACAACAATTTTGCCAAATAAATTTCAAAACCGATCAGTCAGCTGGAAAAATTACCAAGTTTATAAAGATAGAAGTACAGTGTCGGCCACCATTTTTTCAAAAGTTAATTTTTGCCATAAATGTTTGAAATCGCATTATTTTGACGAGACCTTTTTAATCGAAAACTCAGACTTACGCCGATTAAATTGTACCAAACTTAATAATAACACCTTATTCAGAAGACCAACAGAATTCATCAGTAATGACAATCTCAGAAAAATTTCGAATTTAATCGGCGTACTTTTTGTTCTAGTGCTTCTCCCGCTTACGGCCAGGCAATGCTCGAGTCACCATTAATATATTTTAATAGCCACCATTCATAGGTTTTAATTGCCCTGTCGATCAGGTCCTGAGAAAGTTCGGCTCCGATTGCTTGATCCCGTATTCGCCAGCTTTGACTCCTTGTGCCTTTTTCTGTAAGGTTGGTTCGGAAGCAAAGTATACACAATATCAATAATCAATATGAATTTGCTTAGGAACAGAACCAAACAAGCTTTTGCCAAACTTTCTAAGGACCTGATCGAGACAGCCATTACAAGCTATAAACCCGACTCTAGTTTTGCCAGGCTGTGAGCGAAAGAAGCATTAAAAAAGTTGGGCCGATTAAATTCGAAATTTTTATGAAATTGTTTTTATTTGTCATTAATGAATTTAAGCAAAACCGTCAGACATTTTCCAAAATTTTTCCACAGGTTTTCCAAAAAGTTTAAATTCGCCAAAAGTAACCTTTAAAATGCAGCGTTGGTCCCTGGCTGTTTCGAATGATGCGAAGATTTGTGGAATTTTCAGTCTTTGTCAAGACCACCAAATGAGAAACGCCAAGAGCTTGTGAGTTGACGAGGAAATCTTTGAAATTGTTCTTCTTAGTCACTTTCAAATCAGCAGAAGTGTTTGGCTCCATCAGACGTCGAATGTCTCGCTCCAGTCTTTTCACATATTTTCCGACACGCCCGGTGTGAATGACAAAGGAGTATGGTTTCTTAGCGTCTTCTTTACCGGAGAGCTTCTCACGCACATCTTCTTTCAATTGGTCAAGCTCTCTTCTGTCATCCCTCTTCTCATCTCGCTGCCTTTGCTTCTTGGTCTAAAATTATATGTGATATGCACAGTCTGAAGTTTTTGAGGCATTATGTAATTAACGAAACCCACAAATTGCTTTTCCTGCTTTTTTGATGGCTTGCCCGGAAGAATTACGCCCAGCCTTCCTTGTCGAGCTCTTCTCGCATTCTTGCCCTAAAAGTTGCAAATACACTTAGTTTATTACAAAAGCTGTTTTTCTCACCCTCTTTCCTTTCACTTTCCCATCGCTTAGCTAAATATTTGCTCTGAAACATCAATTTTTTGTAATTCTGGGTCTATAATCACATGAAAAATTGCAGTCACGGATTGTTTATAGGGGGCCCACAATGGAAGTCTGAGGACGGATGTCGAATCGTCATACTTGAGGTTTGAATTCATGAGAGTTTTCAGCATTTTCCTAATTATCTGTTTTTAATTAATGTCTGAAAAGTTGGATATGAATATAAAAATTTAAAATCGGACTTCCTCGCTCCATTGTGGGCTAGCTTTTACCACGGTTTCTTGTAATGGTTCGGCTATGTTTATTAATGCAATTTTCCCATTGCAGTAAGACAGTTTTTAATTGTAGAAGTTACGTACAATTTTGATGCAATCTCACAATTAGTGGTGTACCGTAAAAGCTGAAATTATGGCGCATTCTCTAATTATACCGATGCTTTTTTATAGCTCACCCTTCTAGGAGGTTGTAAAACCATAGCCAATGGGCGATAATTACCACCTTTACGGTAACATGGTTCATGAAATAGCCCAAGATAAAAAGTTATCAGCTAGATAAGATGTAATTTAATTGGTGTCTTCAGAACAGTGTTTTCATAATTCACACTGACAGTGACACTGACATTGACATGACATGTCAGTTTAGCCAACCTGACATTTTTTAAAAGTGGTCGTAGACATAAAAAAGTTGTCTTTTCGAAATTCTGTAAAGTGCGTTAGATAGCTGAGAATTTCTGATTGAGAAAGGTGTTATCAGATTTCTGACCTGTCTCTGAAAAAATGTCAGAAAAAGTAAGTGTCAGTTTCATTTTTAATGTCAGTTTAGCAAAAAAAAGCTAAACTGACACTGACATTTTTTTGCTAAACTGACATTAAAAATGAAACTGACACTTACTTTTTCTGACATTTTTTCAGAGACAGGTCAGAAATCTGATAACACCTTTCTCAATCAGAAATTCCTCAGCTATCTAACGCACTTTACAGAATTTCGAAAAGACAACTTTTTCTATGTCTACGACCACTTTTAAAAAATGTCAGGTTGGCTAAACTGACATGTCATGTCAATGTCAGTGTCACTGTCAGTGTGAATTATGAAACACTGCTTCAGAAATAAATGCTCAAAAAAACATTGTCCCGCATAGAACGAGTGCTTGAAAATCTCTTATTGTACATTTAATTTTACTGTAAGCTTTCGACATTTTCCTCGTTGGATATATATGAGGATTGAGTTGTAAAACGCTAATATTTTCCGCGTAAACATCTTGTTGTTCAGACAAATTTGCTGAACCTCATTTTTGTAAATTTCTGATTTTCCATTGTTCTTCAAAATCTCAATTTAGTTTGTAAGCTACCAAGACAGTTCTCAACAGCGCTATCAAAATGTACGGCTTTAATGCATACGGCAATTATGGTTATGGAAACGCCAATCCCCCACCGCCACCACCGCCAGCTGGCACTGCAACTTTTGCTCAGCAAGTAGCTGGAGCTGTTCCCACGACCAACTATAGGTCAGTTTCACAATCGTTTACATCATACAATATTATTTGTTCAATAATTTCAGCAATACCCAATTCTCGTACCCCACTGCCGCTTCTGCCTACGCTCAGTTCGGTGCCACCGCTACTCAACAGCAAACTGCTTCTTCCATGGCTGGCTATGGGCAGCAACCTCAGGCTGCTGCTGCGGAGGTTGATTTCTCCCTTTTTCAATCCATCAATTACATTCGAAATCTTTGTTTTTTAGACTATTCCATGTTCAAGGCCCCCGGTACACAGCCAGCAGCTACAGGAAACTTTGTTGCAGGCGGAAGGGGCGGTGGAACTACTGGCGGTGCCAACTCGGGAGTCAACTCTATTCCTCTTGGTAAGATGCCAATCACTATGCTGGTCTGTTTGACTCATTATACTATTCTGTGGTGGTTAGTACTTAATTAATTCAACATTTAGGTTATGAGCAGGCTGTGTTTGCTGCTGCTTCTTCTTATCTGCAAGCCAAGAATGTAGGAATTTTTTTGTAAAGCAGAGCTAGTTTAATATCGGATATCTTAGACCAACAAGACAAACACTTGGATGGGAGGCAAAAGAGGAGGGGGTGGTGGAGCAGGTGGTTTCAGAGGTAATTAGAACAAATACAATTTTCAATTATTTAAGTGAATGCACAGAATTTTGTCTAAAATGTGTCGCTAATTATCAAATATCAATAAAACTTTTAAAGAAATGTAGAAATCAAATTTTATCCTTTTATCCTTCTTTATCTAAACCATTTCTAATACTATCTTTACTAAAAATTTATCCATTTCTAGGCGCCTCTGGCCCGAATGCCGCTAAGAAGCGCTACGGCCTCGGTCATCAGAACCGTGAGCCACAGCAACAGTTCTTCTGCGAGGTGTGCAAGATCACCTGTGCTGGCAATCAAACCTACAAGGAACATCTGGAGGGCAAGGCACACAAAAAGAAGGAAGCCATGAGCAAGGGCACCACTGTGCAGAGTCTTCCACGCAATAAGGTGTCCTTCAAGTGTGATGTGTGCAATGTTACTTGCACTGGACGAGACACTTATGATGCTCATGTCAAGGGGGTCAAGCATCAAAAGGTAGTCGGACATTAATTTTGTCCATCATATTTTTTTTATTTAAATCCACCATGTTTTTAGACCATCGCTTTGATGAAAAAATGGGCCAGCCTCTTCCAGCAATGGAGCCTACTCTTATTCCACCTAAGGATCTGCCTGCTGGAGTTCCCATTCCTACAGTTGGTTCAGCTCCCACCAAGAAAGTAGTAGGTGTAACTGGCACCAAGTTGTGGGCGGATCTAAGTTAAACACTACTGGAGCTGAGGCTGTAGATAATGGAATGGAGGTTAGACTTGCTGGTGTTCTTGCTGAAAACTGTAGTAATATTCTGACTTTTTTAGCAAGCCTTGTTGGCTGAGTCAAACATCAAGCCGGTTGGGCAAGAATTCATCGAAGAGCACAAGGAACCAAGTGGAAGCTTAGCTACAGGTAAATTTTTTGTTGATAGTCCTCGAATGGGAAATACTTTCTGAATTCACGTACCTCGCTGCGCCACTTAAATCAGAATAAAAATGTGTTGTTTCAGTTGCAAGTTGTGTGATTGCAAATTTACCGACCCCAATGCTAAGGAGATTCATTTGAAGGGTCGACGACACAGACTTCAATACAAGGTGACACTTTTACCCCACTCAGTTCCTTCAACTTCTTCATTTCCTAAATTTTAGCAAAAGATTAACCCAACATTGGAGGTGGAGTTCAAGGTGCCCAACAATAAGTGGAACAAGCGAGGCCAGCGTGAAGATTACTTTAACGCACCTCAAATGTAAGTTTAAAAGCGGGGTTTTCTGTGATTACTAAATGCTCTCAATCTAGGTACCGCCCTCACCCAATGGGCAATGGACCTCACCAGATGCGCCCCATGTTCCAAATGCCAATGGGTCAGAGTCAGGAGAGCAGTGACGACCGACATGTTGTCGCCAAGAATGATTCTATTCATCCCTCCAAAGCTGAGATGAATTCCATTGAGCAGTTGGTGGCTATGGTGGAACGCACTCTTAAAAATATATCTGACAAGTTTGCTGAAGAGGATAAGGCAGCTCAGACTGACAAAACTGTTGAACCAGAACGTCTTTTGAAGGGAGTTATGCGAGTTGGTTTGCTGGCTAAGAACTTACTGTTGAGTTCTGACAAAGAGGTAGATTTTTTCCGCGCAAAAACGTTTTTTGGTAAAATTTAGCGGAAATCACAGGCGTGCCAAGCGTTTTTTCGAAAAAAAAATCCAAGAATGGCCAATTTTTTTTAGCATTTTCGTCAAATTTAATTTTTGCAAAAAAAGTTTTGACGAAGGTCACACGTTAAATTCAAAAATTGACTTTGATCATTCAAGGCAAATTTTAGCTCAAAATATTTAAAACATGGTAGACGACCATCAATCAGGGGCACTTTTGACCTAGTATAACCTTTAATTAAAAATAGACAATTTTGAAGATGAAAATTTAACTTACGTTCTCTGACAGGTGGATTTGGTGGTTCTCTGCTCCAAAATCCAACTGAGACTTTGGTGAAAAAGATTTGCGATCTTTTCCTAGCAATACTGAGGTATTTTAAACCCTAATGAGTCTATTAACATTGCATAAAAGTTTAATATTTCAGAAGGAGGAGAGCCAGCCCTCCAGCTGACTCAAAACATTCCCCAAGCATGTTTGGTTGTGAATTTCGCAAATATCCCAGTGGCTTGTCGAATTACTTTCACATGTGTTCTTGTGCGTGAAGCTTCTGCAGTTTCGGTCGCACCTGCTGGTAACTTTTTTCAACTAACTTTTTTCAGTATATAAAAATGGATCAAATTGAATTGTTGCCCCTAAATTCTGAATTATTGCCCTTTTTTATTTTTTCTTGCCCTTTTTCGAATTTCAGATCAAATAACTGAAATCCTTCTACTTTTTTATTTATTTATAAAAATTGGGTAAATTGCACCGATTCATGGCATTCTAGCAAAATCGGAGCAATTTACCCGCTTTTGATTAAAAAGGGACAAGATTTCAGTAACTTTATTTTAAATTTGGAACAGGAAAAAATTAAAAAGTGGGAAGAATTCAGACTTTACGGCGAAAATTCAGTTACATCCTAAAAAAATTCAAAAATAGTTTTTTTTGAAAGACACAAAAAAGTTTTTCTGAAAAGTTTATCTTTCAAAAAATTTTGGTTATACTTGTTGCTAAATCTTTAATTTTGCTAACTTTTATTCAAAACTTTTACAAAATTTCTAAATGCTTTTGAAAAAATCACATAGAAATTCTGAAAAAATTAATAAAAATAGAAAGTTTTTTTTTATTTGATAGTAAAAATAGATACTGGAATGATTGTTTTTGAAAAATTCATTGATGCAGTGCATATTGGGCCGAGTGCAACAAGAGAAAGTGTAATAAGGTTCAAAATACTCATAACTTTTCGGTTTTGACACAGTCTTGAAATTATGTAAATACAGATTAACTCTAAATCACTTAGCGATTTTGTTTTTGTGTACAATGACAAAAACAAGTTTTTTTGCCAAATACAGCTTGTGGTTTGAGTCTTGCCACCCAAAAGCTATACATAGATCAAGGAACAAATTACACGGCGGACTAGAAAAGAGCGCTTTCTGAAATTCTGTTTTCGCCAATCGATTTTTCTTGCCGACAATATTTTTTGGTACATAATGTGAAAAACACGATTTTTGCTTGTTCCCACCGTGGTTTAGGCTTCGGTCAGCGGATGGCTCTAGATAGGCGAGGCCCAAACTACAGGGGAACCAAGCAAAAGTTGTGTTTTCACATTATATACCAAAAAATATTGTCGGCGAGAAAAATTAATTGCAGAAACAGAATTTCAAAAGTCGCTCTAGGAAAAAAGTTATGGCCGTTTCAAAACCAGCGAAGTTCTTGGACCACCCTGTACACCAACAAATTTTGTGAAAAAAGGAATCGACATGGATTTGTAGAACTTTGAGATTGTATCCAAACACAAAAAGCTGTTGCTGTTTGAAAAAGTCCAAATTTTTTATACCCTGTGAATAAATGAAAAGTTGCATAAACGCCGCTAAAATACGGCGGAAGGAATATTTTAGATGTAAAAACGTTTCTTCCAATGTTATTGTTGTTGTATTAGCAAACACACACAAATGGAGAAGACGATTATTATTATTATTAAAAAACTACTATTATTATTAAGCAAATTTGTATATGTAATTTCCAATTAACTAAATGATTTGTGCGTGTTTTCTATGCAGACGGAACAACTCCTGGCTCGGCTATCGAAAAGCCAGTGGATGCTTTGCCGGTTAAGCCGTGTTTGAACGCTTTGGCTGAGCTCAGACACGCAAAATACTATCAGGTTCGTTGTTTATCTATTCATTCAAAGCAAGTCCATGCTATTTGTGGAACAGCTTTTGTAATAAAAATGCTTGGCGGCTGAAAAAATTGAAATGCATGGAAAGCTTTATATGAAAATGAACGACGAAATGAACAGTTTCTAAAAAGATCTGCATTTTGCGCCTAATATATACACTAGGGCCAAAGGCTTTTGATACTTTATCGGTTTCACTAGGATATTTTTATTCAAATTTTTTAAAAGAGGCATAATAAGTATATAAAAACATGTTTGAGAATGTGTCTTTCCTAAATTCGAAAATTGTCCTTTATTTGAAGGCCTTGAAGCGTTGCTTTTGTATACATTGTTATAATTCGCGTCATTTTTAGGTAACTCTATTTTTTTAGTCGGGCTAAGTGTCAACTGTAAGTCTGCATACCTTAGAGAAAGCTCGAACATGTTTTTCAGGCTGTTAAAATTACTAAAAGGCGCAAATCAAAAAAATGTGCTCAAAAGTGGCTAAACGCCTACACAGCGAATTATTCCACCTTTTTTAAGCATTTACAAATTCAAGTTTTTAGAAGTAGAGATATAATTTTTTGCTTAATGTATATAGTAAACTTCAACTTATTAGCATGCCCTTTTAAAAATATTCGATTATCTGAAAATGAAAGGTTTTCGGGCATTTGTTTACTTCGGTGGGGGGAAGGGGTGTGAAGGGGGCGGAGGCCTTAAATGGAATCAACTTTTTTGCTCGGACGAAGCCTAAGGCGTATACTAGGATAGTGCAAATAAATACAAAATCAAACCTTTGTGCCAAATATACGTCTTACTTTTCTTTGTGGTTATCTAAGTGGTCAGTTACTTTGATGAAAATGCACTTTTGAAGCGGGGTCCCACGAAGTAAACAAATGCCGGTTTCGATAATATTCGATCATTCTTTAAACTGCAGATTTCGACATTTTTTCGGAATTTTAGATAACGGAAAAAATATTCTAGTGAAATCGGAAAAACGAGAAAAGTTTACAGCCCTATAGTTCTTTAAAAAATATCTTATGCGTTTGACTATAGGTTAAATGCGCTCCTCTTCATTCGATGAACATTGCTCTCCGAATTGTACGAGACATTAGTCGCCGTGTAAAAACATGGACCCCACTATCTGAATGGGTAAATTTTTATTTGATAGTCAACAAAATAGCTTAGTGCAGTATGATTTTTAGGCTATGGAGTTGTTGACAGAGAAGACTGTAAGATACCGTTTGCGTGTGTTTTGTAATGATTCTAAACTGGAATATTAAGCTTTCTTCCATCCAAGTCGCTCTCGTCCTGGAGATGCTATTCGACGTGTCTTTGAAGTGATTGCTGGAGGCACTATCTTGAATAGTAAGCTTTTATATTGTGCAGAAATCAAATGAAAATGTATATTTTAGAAGGTTCTGGTTTGTTTGATCCCTGTGAAAAGGAAAGCAAAGACGTGCTGGGAAACCTATCAGAGCAGGAGCGTGAAGACATCACTTCTAGCGCTCAGCACGTATGTATATGAAATAAAATATCATTGAAAAATATTGTTTTTAGGCACTGCGTCTGATCAGCTTCAACCAAATCTACAAGATTCTCGCCATTGAACGCCTCCCCGACAAGAAACCTGGATACAACGGGCCTAACTCTGAAAGGAAAAGAGCTCGTGAGTCCAATGGATTTAACTCTGCTGGTGGGTCTTTAATTTAGAGTTGTATCTTTGAATCTTTTCTGCAAGATTACTTTAGCACTCTCGTAGATTTTTTATATTTTGTAAATATAACAATTCAAAATTGACAACTCTATTTTGGACCACACTAGTTTTTCTGACTTCAGACTAACTTATGGATTTCAAAAAAATATATATTTTTCAAAATAGAGTTCACAGTGTTTGACTTTTTCTTTTATTTACTCAATTTATTTTAGATGTAACAGTGGAGGTGAAGAAGAGAAAAAAGAAGAACCGGCTGTGAAGCCATAAAATCTGCATCCAATAATTTGACAATAGCTTTTGAAAGTTGTTGATGTATCTGCTGTCTTGTAAGCAAAATTGTGGGATTTGTTTTTGTCCCCACTATAAACTTTTTCTTTTAGTTTTATCGAATGTTTTTTGATTTTGGCTGTTTGTTACTATATAACCTCTTTATAATTGGGCCTTCTATAACAATTGGAGTCATGTATTTTGAGAATTTGAATACAGTTACGCAACTAAACAAAATTTTGGCAATTTGCTTTTTCAGTTCAATTTAAATATCGAAAATATCTAATTGGCTTAAAAGTCCCAGTTTTGAAACCTTTAAAAGTTTTAAATACTAGAGAGGAAGTCATATAGTATCTTCGGCTAAACTAGTTTATCATTATTTTTTGAGGTTAAAAATAAAGAAAGTCGTTGTGTTTTTGTTTTGTCTTCCAAACCTGTCTATGTCTTTGTTATGTGTTCGAAGTTATAATCCACAATTTTTTCTACTTTCGGACGAAATAGTTAGAAAAAACAATGTTTAACGGTTTGTTTGACTTTGTGTGGATTTTTTGAAAGTCCTTCTTGTTTAACCTACCGTATTCTCTCTGATTCTTTTCCAGAATGAAATCCAATTTCGGGTGGTTTGAAACTTCCATTTTTCAAAAATTCTTGAGCTCTAAAAATTGTTTGGCTGAGTTTTCAAAAAATTTATAAAGTACTTTGTATAGAACTCAAAATTTTTTGAAAAAAGTCTTAATTAATAAAAAGGGCGTAATTTAAAAGGAAGATGTAAGCAGAGAGGATACGCGATATTTATTTTTCTGTTTTTTAATAAAGTCTTTTTAAAATAAGTTCAAAACAACTTTATCTATGTTCATAAAAATGTTTGAAATTGAGAAAATTCTTTTAAATGCTTCATTAGGGGACCATACAAATAGACTTTACATTGTAAGCAAATATCAAAAAGGACAAAAAATTCTTTTTGCACAAATCCACTTTTTGGCGCAAATTTTTGTTTTGCGTAATTAGATTAAAAATTTTGACCCTACCGGAGTATAACATCCCCCCCCCCCCCCAAATGAAATTTTTTAAAATGTTTTCAAACACCCTATATAGACCTAAAATCACCTCAGGAATTCAAAAAGACATTGTTTTTGAGTTCTGGTTAATAAAAAACTGAGTTTTGGGCATTTGGAAGTTTCGACCATTTGCCTGTTTTGGCATGTTTTGGTCACTGGAGCTGGGCAAAAAGAGCCTCTAAAGGCATTGAAAGAGCCTCTAAATTCCCCCCCCCTTCGGGGGCGCAGGGGGCTTGGTTGCTTGGGGTTGAGATGCGCACACCCACATACCTTAGACGCAAATCACTCGAAAGTGACTCTGGATGCATAAAAAATGTATGCATACCAGAGTTTGTTTATGCGGTAGGCATCAGTCAACAAAAACTATGTTCAACGTCTTCCTTTTTACACTAAATTACTCTATTTTTGGTCCTTTCCCGCCCTAATATGGCCCTAAACCCCTTTAAAAATGGTCGAAATAGGTATTTTTGGGTGGTCCCAAAACTTAATTTTTTATTGACTAGAACACAAAAATAATGTCTTTTTTGAGCTTCTGAGGCAATTTCGGGTCGATATAGGGTGTTTGGAAACACTTAAAAAAAATTTCATTTGGGGGGAGGGAAACTCCGGTAGCGCCAAAATTTTTAACTTTTTTTGAAAAGTTTTAACGGTGCCATGGCATTTCGTCTAAAATTCAGTTCGTCCAAAGTCAATTCTTCCAAAGACTATTCGTCCAAAATTCAGTTCGTCCAAAAGCTGATTCGTCCAAAAGTCAATCCGTCCAAAATTCAATTGGTCCAAATTTGAATTCCAAGTCGAAATTTTATGAGAAAACGATTTTTACGATCGCAGAATAACTTCAACCGCTCAGAAACCCGTGCCAAAGTGACCGAAAGCTAATAAAATCTGGTTTTTAGGGGGTTTACTAAAGGGGGAACCTGCTCAAACGGGGGACAAATCATTATTGATGATCTCTGAAAAATGTAACACAAAAAGGTAAAAATATGAACCAAATCAGAGCAACGATCATGATGCAATCGTTAACACGCATTTGAGCCCTTTGGATTTGAGCCCCCTCATTTGAGACCCCCCCCCCCTTTTTTTTAAGTCCGATTTTGGGCGTATAGACGTTTCGCAAATTTAGTAATTTTACTATTTTTGCGAAAGGTTTCGCAAATTTAGTAATTCTTATATTTTATATATGTATTTGCGCAAATTCAAATATTTTTCATCTACGACCACTTATCGTATCCACAGTAAGTGCACTTCGGTTGTAAATTCAGTTATCTGATCTTTCGTTTGCATTGCTTTAATGAGGCATTGATGTAGGATCCTTTTTCATGGATTATTTGTTTAGTGCTCATCATGAAGGTCTGGACTAACGAGTGTTGGACAAATGATCCCGATGTCGTCTATTGGCTGGAGGAAGTGCTTGATAAGAAGCTGAAGCAGAAGGACGTTGCCGCAAATATTCTCAGGTATTTCGGTCGTGAATTTTCTCAGAAGGCTATCTCAAACCATGTTCCCAAGGCCGAAGGGATTAAGAAGGAGCAGCAAAGAATCATGTAAGACATTGTTTATATTCACGAAGACTATTTTATGCCTGCTGACACTTTTAGCTCGATCAAGTCCAAGCAGTTTGGGAAGATGAAGGCAGTGCAAAGGGGTGAGCATGGTTACCACACTTTCGCATCAGCAATGATCAAACAGAAAGGAAGAACTACTACATATGCTATCACTCCGGCGAGTAAGTGATCTTGTATCTTTGCTCTCGTGTCTTGTTGTAAGCGCTGCGCACGTTTAGGATCAAGCGCAATCTGAAAAAGGAGGGAGGTGAGCCGTTTCGAGTGCCAACGCTGCACGAAGCTACTGAAACCGGGGATGCATCGTCTTTGGCTCCCACCACGCCGTGATATGGCTGAGCTAGCGCCGGGAGAATGGCTAAACGACAAAATCATCAATTTCCACATAAGCCTGATCCAGGAGCGCGCAAACAACGATCCGAGTCTGCCGATGGTGCTCGCGATGGACACATTCTTCTATCAGGGTTTGTCGAGGCAAGGGCCTGTGGCAATGTCAAGATGGTTCGAGCGGGTGGACTTGTTCAAGGCCGACATAATTCTGTTCCAATTCATCATCCAGGGCATTGGTGCTTGGCGGTAAGAATCTTTGTGTTTTAGCTTGTCGGGAATTTGTGGGATTTTATGTTGCTCACGTGAAGGAAGCGAGCATCAACTACTACGTCTCACTGCATGGAGATGACAATGGATGCATTCGCCGACTGCAGTAGCCTTTAAGGCTACCAGACAATTTCCAATATTTTTGGAAAATGTCGCCCGACATTTTCCAATATTTTTTCGATAAATTCGGGCGAAACGACCGAATCGACCGAAAAAATATTGGAAATTGTCTGGTAGCCGCCTTTAATCGTTTATTAGCTATATTTATCTAGCTTATTTTCTTTCAAAAGTTCTTCGATTGTGAGGCAAAGCTGAGAAGAGAAGATGCGGCGCCAATGGGCTGGACTCCCTCAGTGCCAAGATTATTATCCAAAATCCTTCGATCTGTACATTAAAATTACGCTGATTATAGAATATTCCCGTGCAAACGATGGATGCGATTGCGGCGTTTTCGTCTGTGCCTACGCGGAGTGCCTTTCTGTCCGCGCGCCGATGAACTTCGCTCAGGCCGACATGAAGAAAATCAGAAAAAATATGATGGATGAAATCACGGATTGCCTTTTGTTCTAACCGTTGCTTAACAGTTGTTATGTTTGTTCGCTGAGTTGATTTGAATAAAGCTAGGTTTTTGCATTTCGTAGGTTTTTGCATTTCGTGCTGGTTGCTATGAGATATCCCGAACCACATCGGCCTTTCTGGATGTAGTGTTTGAACCAGGAAGATGTAAAAATTTGGCCTGGGAATGTGGGGCGGTTTGCGGTTACCCGCGCCTTAAAAAACACGCGGTTACCTGCAAAAATATTTGAATTTGCGCAAATACATGTATAAAATAATAGAATTAATAAATTTGCGAAACGTTTCGCAAAAATAGTAGAATTACTAAATTTGCGAAACGTCTACGCACATGATTTTGTATTTATTTATTTTTTCTGTGTTTTTCTTTGAAAATCGATATTTACTATAAATATAAAAATTTAGCAACCTGATGGATGCTAATATAGAGCTCGTATATGAAGAGTTAGCTCTTATCCCGGACCATGTACCCGAAAGGGTCAGCCCTATCCCGGACCATGTACCCACAAAGGGGCTTCCTATTGAATTAGGTTGCCTGCCGAAGGCAGGCAGGTAGAAGGAGAAGAATCTGAAGAGAATGAAAATGACACTTATTGAATTTGTTGTTTGTTCTAGTGTTTCATTTAAATTGTTGAATGTTATCAATAAATTTTTTGCATATGTACCACTAGATTTGTTCTGTTGTTCTGTTAAAAATCAGATCTTGAAAAAAGCTTGGAACTCTAGGGACTTTTAATTACCTCGATCAGAATCTGAAGGGCGAGCGATAATAAGCCCACCCAAAAAAATTAAATGGGGCTCAAATGCGGGGCTCAAATGCGGGGGCTCAAATCAAAAGGGCTCAAATACGTAGTAACCGATGCAGTAAATGATACCTCATTAAAAACTAGAGTCGCAGGGCTGCATGATGATGTTAAAACTTTTTATGAAAAGAGTAAGGACTCCGTATTCGATGATAATTGGCAAAGCCTGGGAAGGCACTTATTGGATTGGGGGGGGGGGCAACCCCAAGCAACCAAGCCCCTGCGCCCTTCGGGGGCGCAGGGGGCTTGGTTGGTTAGAGATGCGCGCACTCACTTACCTTAGACATAATTCCGAGCAAGACTCTTGATTGAAAATGCATAAAGAGACTCTTTTTGCCCAGTTCCAGTGACCAAAACGGGGTAGAATACCTTATTACAAGGAAATTTGCCTTGGTCCCCCAAGGCAAAAAGTCAAAAAAAAATTTTCAAAAATACCATTTTTTGTGTGGAAAAATGTTAGAAATTGATTTTTTTATCGTTTTAAGCATATAAAAATTACTTAGGAGTCGTTTAAACACTATTTTTAAATAAGTGAAAAACCCGTGCCCCGTCGATATCTGTATTTTGATGACTGTAGAATTCCTCGTATAATATACGAACAGTTATCGACGTATAGTTAATGACGGGGTGAAAATGACTGAAGATTTTGCTTGATCTTACTCGGTTTTGGAGAATGTTCTCGAGAATCTTCCTAAAAAGATTTCGCTCGAGCAAATTTTTTTAATTCCAGATTTAAAATTTCCTTTGATCTTTCGTCTGTTATTTTTATCAATCTGGTCCAAAAAGTTGCAAGGATTCCGATTATGTCATTTATTTTTTCAAATTGCACTACAGGGTGGCCCAACTTTTCACCCACATTTTTTGGCCATAACTTTTTAAATAGACGATATTTTTTCTTGATCGACCACTCATTTGAAAGCCATATGTTTGCCACTTTGTTTAGAAACAAGATTGCACTAATGTCGTTCACAATCGCTGAGATATGGAGGTTTTCGTAAAGAAATCGGTTTTGGTTGTTTTTTTCAAAATTTTCTCATTGGAATCTCTAACATTTTACAAAAAACATCAATAACAACAGAATGACGAAGACTCAATAATCATTTGTAAAACTTTGCTCTATACTTTTGCCACCAACAGCGGTGCATCGATTAAGACGATGTTTATAGTCTTTAATTGATCGGTATACCATATTCCTTGGCGATTCTCAAAAGGAAAAAAATTCAATTGTTCAGTTTATCCAAATCTTTGATCGGACTTTTAAGCCACCCCACAAGAAAAAATAGCACAGAGTCAGTTCAAGAAAGTGAGGCAGCCAAGGAAGATTCAGAAAGCCACGTCCCGTGCTTCGATTTCGAAAGATTTCTTTCTCATAATGACACCGATGTGAATAAACAGCCCGAACCGATTTCTTCACGAAAACCTCCATATCTCAGTGATTGTTAAAGACAAGAATGCAATCTTGTTTTAAACAAAATGGCAAAGATAGGGCTTTCAAATGAGCAGTCGATTAAAAAAAGGTTAATCATTTTTTCTGTGGCAAATTTACTTTTTTTTGTAGCAAAAATGTTTTTTGTGGCAAATTTCGGTACTTCTTCGGCTGACATCACACCTTCAATTTTTGCATTTTGTTGATTTTTTGTGTTTCAATTGAAATTTTTAAATTATTTCTGCTTTCGTATGTATTTATGATATTATGTTTTATTTGTGGTCAAAAATTGCTGTGTTGTATGCTTGTGAATAAAATACCGTAATTCCTCTAATAAGCCGCCCCCCCCCCTAAATTCAAAAAACTGGTTTCTGGCATTGTGTTTTGACCTATGTTTCGAAGACCACTGTTAGGCAAGTCACCATCTATTTTGTAGCTCATCTTACTGGCTACAAATTGAGGGGTAACTTGCCTAAGAGGAGTCTTCGAAAAATGCGTCAAAAACACAATGCCAATAACACGATTTTGAATCACAGGGGGGCGGCTTATTAGAGGAATTACGGTGTGTATTTAACTGTGCAAAAATTCAGCAAAATGAAAAAATTGAAGGTGTGATGTCAGCCGAAGAAGTCGCTCCGACCACCTTCTACCGACATTCTTCTACCGAAATACCAAATTTTCTTTGTAGCTTATTTACTTTTTTGTGGCAAATTTACTTTTTTGTGGCAAATTTATTTTATAGCTAATTTTCTTTTTTGTGGCATATTTACTTTTTTTTGTAGCAAATTTATTTTTTTCTGTAGCAAATTTACTCTTTTTGTAGCAAATCCGATTTTAGTGCGTAGCACATATACTTGAGTTAGTGTGCTTATTTATTTCTAAAAATCTCAGAAACATATATATATCTGTTGACACACTTGATCCGCATACCGTTTTTAGTCTTTTTAGACTGAAAATCGATTTTCGAGAAAACCGAACCGAGAATTTCGGTTTGGTCCGGCACCCGAAAATTGCAAATTCCTGAAAGATCATAATCAGTTGGCAGAAGATCCCACTTGTACCCGGCTATTTCGGCCAACACTCTTTTCTTCACAAGAGAAAGCCCGTTAAGATCCAAAAGCGTACGGACTGAAGTGTTGCTCTTCTCAAAATGGTGGAGCAAAATGTGGCTAAGGTTGAAAGAATCATCATCATTTGTGTCTAAGGTATGTGAAGGTACCTTTGTGTCTAAGGTACCTTTGTGTCTAAATCACCTTTGTGTCTAAGGTATGTGGGTGTGCGCATCTCAACTCCAAGCCCCCAAGCCTCCTGCGCCCCCGAAGGGGGATCATAAAGTGCATACCGAGACTCTTTTTGCCTAGCTCCAGTGACAAAACGAGGTAGAATACCTTGGTCCCCCAAGGCAAAAAGTCGAATTTTGGTCAAAAAAAAATTTTCCAAAATCAACTTTTTAGACCAGAGAATGCCCGAAAACACCTTTTTATCGTTTTCAGCGCATAAGAATTACTTAGAAATGGTTAAAACCTGATTTTGAAAAAAAAATTGTTGGGGGGGGGGGTGTTGAAATTAGCGCCTCAGCCTGTATCAGGATTTTTATGTGAGGTCTCGAACTCTTTATCGAGTGGCCGACAAGTCGAGGTTCGAGTTCGAGGGTTTGAGTTGTGGTGTGATTTTCCCTTCGCTTTGTCAACAATTTATTAACTTTCAAAAATAACTGAAATTTGCAACAGAAAAAATTCAAAATTGACACCAAAAGCAGCAACAAGATTGAGATTGGAGAGAGCAAGCAACAAATTAGCAACAGTTAAACAAAACAACAAAATTTGAGAAAACTGGGGTCGAAACTGGGCCTGGGTAGGTTTCTTAAAAAAACGCCGAAAACCGGCCGTGGATTGGTGGTAGGTTGGAGGTGGACAAAAAAAACAAACTGACTGAAATCGTGATTTTTGTTGGTTTTATGGACAAATTAGGGAGGGGCGATTGCTGTAGTAAAAATGGGTGATGAAACAAGGCCGCCGAAATTGGCTTGAAAACAAGCTAACACTGCTTTTCCCAATTTATTTTCATTAGCTGCCAGTGCATAGCTAAAAGCAGGAAGGATCAAACAAAGAAACTAGCAGCTTACATGGGGTGGGGAATCAGAGTGTTTACCAGTCGATTGGGTAGCTTACTCATCACTTTTAGAATTTCAAAGCATGTGAAAAACAATGGACTGATTTTTTATATAAATTTGTATTAGCTTTGCTTTTATTTGCCTTAATTTTGGGTAGGTTTCCAATGCCATTGGCCATCGCCCTGTTGGGTTTGCCCTTTTTTTAACAAAAGTCAGTTTTTTAGTGAGTCAGTGAAATAAAGAGAAGAAGAATGCAAAAAAACTAAAGCAAATTTCAACTTTTAACAAAGAATTGAGGCACTCAACGGCGTTTCCGGTGAAATCCTTGCGGCCGCGACAGGGGGGTATTCGCTACTAGGGTCAACTTTTTCATAGCATTTTTTGAAGGAAAAGAGCTTTCGGGTTGGGTGATCGAACAGCCGGCGACTCGCTACAAATTGTGACTCGCTACTGCGACTCGCTACAATTGCGACTCGCTACTGTGACTCGCTACAATTGCGACTCGCTACAATTGCGACTCGCTACTGCGACTCGCTACAACAGAAAAGGGGTTTGATTCCCCGCTAGGCAAATCATTTTTTCCGAAGGGATTTTTCGACAGGTGGGAGGAGGGGGGGGGGTGGTTATTCACTACTAGATTTTTCAAAATTGAAAAGTTTTCAAAAATCGAGTTCACTCACCCGACCCCCAAAATCAGGGGTAAGTACCATTGGTCCAGGTAAATATCCAACCAAACCAAGTGGTCATCCACTTGGATCAAAATTTTTTCACTTTTTCGGGTACCAAAAACTATTTTCTGGACTAACTTGGACATGCTGAAGATGGTTTCATAGTGGTAAAATACCAGTTTGTAAAGTATTTTTTGAGTTTTGGTAAAATCAATTATTTTCCAATACTCAAAAAATACCATACAAAACCTTACTTAACTATAATCAAACCATCTTCAGCATGCCCGAATTAGTCCAGAAAATAGTTTTTGGAACCCAAAAAGTGAAAAATTTTTTGCTCCAAGTGGATGACCACTTGGTTTGGTTGGATATCCATCTGGATCAGGGGTACTTACCCCTGATTTTGGGGCTAGGGTGGGTGTACTCGAAGTTTTGGTCTTATCAAACCCAATTCACTACACTATTTCACGTATGATAAGACAATTTGTTTTTGAATCTGACTCAATTTTATTTTCAGCTTCGTGAACCAGATAGGTACCTCATGATTTATGTATGAACTTAGGACATTTCAAACAAGAAAACCTTTGAAGAAATATATATTAATAAATATATTATACAGAAAAAAAAAATCAAAACCATTTTCTGTTGTAGCGAGTCGCAGTAGCGAGTCGCAATTGTAGCGAGTCGCAGTAGCGAGTCACAATTTGTAGCGAGTCGACGTTTTACCGGGTGATCATCCTTCTGCCTACTTTTTAAGAGCGTATTTTTTCGTTACAACATTCGTTCTCCTAAAGGCTTTTTCAAATTTTCTGCCTAGTTTTTAAAAGCAGTATAAGGTCATCAATATTAGCTTTGACGCGAACTGAGTGAAAAATAGAACGATTCAAAAAAATTTGCTGGTTTCCACCTTAACTTTTTAAAACGCACGGGCATGTCCCTTGAAAACTTCGTTGACAAGTAGGTGGGAGGATGGCGACCCGTAGGACTGTCTTGCTTTAAAAAGTCAAGATAAAGTGTTATTATCCTCTTTCTTATTTTTTCATTTAGGTGTATTGCCTTTATCTAAATAAAACTGTGTTGATTTGACCTTAGGCAAAAAGGCGCAATTCTCACTCTATTCTCGCTGAGAATGAAAAAATAATCAAGTGAGAATGATAGTGAGAGTGAAAATATTAGAGTGAGTGAGAATAAAAATCGACAATTAAGTGTGAGAAATTAAGTTCTCACTCTCACTGTGAATCTCACTTTGAGTGAGCTAACGCAAATACTGATAAAACATGTATGCATACAAGAGTTTAGTCATGCGGTAGGCCAGAGTATTCGGGGATTAACTCGAGAATAATATCGAAAATATACAAGCCGGCTTCTTTGGCAACCCTAATCAAAACGAAATGCAACCCTTTTTCTGGTGTAAGACTCTTGCACATAAGCAGACAAGGTCTAAACAGCAAGCTACTTACAACAGTTTTATTACAACACACAAATACTCTGATCATGTATACAGACATATAATACGCAATAGATTCTACAGCCTCAGGCATTTCTTCACACATCTATTGACGCATATGAGTATAGTTGGACAGATCCACGTCCTCGATGGAATTGCAGTAGTGCTTGCGGAGAACATATTCGATCAGCGACAGATGAATGAAGAGAAATTGTTCCGGCTTGTTCACTGCCATAGCTCTTTGTCCGCGGACAGCAAGGACGGTTTTTTCAACATCCAGCAACTTAGGCTCTACAGCGAATTGACGGCAGGCATCCAATTTGCGCTGGCAGATGTCCATCACTACCAAAGACCCACTTCTTCCCACACCAGCTATGCCATGCACAAGAATAGGAGTTCTATCAATTCAAGGGACATAAGAAAAAAAGGGGGGTCATAAAAATTACAACCTTTCACCATCCGAGATCCACCCATCTTTGACGGCTTCTTTAAGAATCAGGTCACGATTGAAATTCATGTCTTCGATGAAATTAAGCACCTCGGTCACATGAGTCGGGGTCCCTGAGACAAAAATTTGATATTAAAAAAAATACGAAATAAAAAAACTAACCCTTATCAGGCCAGCGATAGAACAGCAAGTGAAGCACTTTGCGAGGAGGCTCGGTACCCTTCTGGGCCTAAATTCAAAAAATGAAGAAAATAAAGCTTATCCATGGTGTGCCCCAATAAGCCAGGGAAATTTCCGCCTGCAATTACCGTATATCTTCTAAAAAGGTCCCATTCCCTAAAAGGTGTTGAAAAATAAGGCCCCACCTCAAATAAGGCCTAAAAGGCACATCTTTTAATAAGGCCCTACCTTATAATAAGGCCCTACCTTATAATGAGGCCCCTTATAATGAGGCACACCTTTAAAAAAGGGTTGAAAAAAAGGCTGCATAAGTTTTTTATTAGAAAATACACGCTATGCCCTTTTTCACCCTCTCACGAGTCAATTACAGGGTGATTACAGAATTCTGCCGATTTTGTTTCGACCATAACTTAATATAGAATGCGTTTTTTGAAAAAAAAAAGTTGGGCTTATAATGTCAAAAACAGGATTTTCGCTTGGTCCTCCCTGTGGTGTGGGCCTCACGCATTTAGAGGAATCCACAGACCAGGGACCTATGTCACTAATTGAAAATTTAGTGACACAGAATTTTTAAATCAGTATTTACGGAAGATCAGACTGGCCTCTGAAATGATTTTTTGGCGAGCTATTGGAGAATTTCCCTCTACATTATTGTTTACATATATTTTTTAAATCACGATGTTACGATATAATAAGTTGTAGTCAAAACAAAACCGTCTGAATTCTCGAATCACCCTGTATAATGAAAAATAAGAGAGACCAACCAAGAGCATTGTAGCATCATATGCCTTTCTGACAGCGCGCGTACCATTGTGTTTGATGCTGAATGGCTCTGAGATGAATTGTTGTCCGGCATTCACAGGAATGTATTCAGGACACTTTTTCCCATCAATTATTGCAAAAGAAACGATAAGAGCGACCTGCAAGCAGACAGCAATCATACATGCACTATACAGACAAAATCAATACCTTCTCTTTCCAGATCATCTCCCAAAACTGACCAATAGTATGTTCCAAAGGCGCCTGCGTCAAGATGAATTTTCGGTGCTCACGAAAACCGTCAACATAGCTGGCGTGGATGTAATCGTGCTCTTCGGTTGGATGTCTTGGAAGAAGAAAGCAACACTGGCATAAATTTTTTGCAAAATACTTACTTGACCACAACGCGATTGTAATCGAAGCAGGGTACATCACCATAGCGATTACTGTCAGGCAAGGAATTGCAAGCTTCTGAGGAGTTGTCCTTGCTCTGCATCACCACATTGTTGTAGTCGGAGAACTTGCTGAAGACATCTTTGGCACAGAAGAGTCGCATGAATGAGTCGAGCGTAGCACCACCATCTTTTTCCAAATCATGCACGAATGTTTTATCACCAGCCATCAAAAGATCTGAAGGGAGTTTCGGTAAACTAAGGATTTTTGGCGCTACTGTAATATTGCACCTCCCCCCAAATAATTTTTAGGCTTGGGAATTAGGCTTAGCCCTTAGGCTCTGGCCTCAGGCATTAGGCTCAGGGACAACACGTAATAATTTCACAACTTTTCAAAGAAAAGTATGGTTTTTGAGGTACAGTCCACTCTCGATACAGTGTAGCTGGTGGGATCGGAAAAATATAGACTATATCGAGGGTACACTGTAAGCCAGTTTGGCTTAGAGCTGACTTAATGAGGTTGAAAAAATATACACTATATCGAGATCTACACTGTATCGAGGGTACACTGTATCGAGAGTTGACTGTACCTGAAAAATTATTGGGGGGGGGGGGGTATATATGTATATATGACAGTAGCGTCGGATTTATATAGTTTTGGTAAAATGAGCTGCGACTGTATAGTGTTAAACATGAGAAAGGCTGCGTGTACCGAACTACGCGATTTCTGTAGAATTTCACGCTGAACACGATGGCTAAAAAAATATTGCGGAAACAGGAGGGAAAAGAACGGGTAAAACATTTTAAAATAATTAAAAGAGACTTTCTGAGAAAATGATAAAGTCACAAAGGAATATTTACCACGATTTTTTTTTCAAAATTTTTCTGTGATGTCCATCAGGAATGAGCTTTTGCGTCTATTTATATATAAACTAGTTTTTTGTTAGACGCATTTCACGTCTAGATAAAGCCTATTTAGTTTGAATAAGTCTATTTAGACGTACGTCTATTTTAGACGTAAAGTCTATTTAGACGTAAAAGTCTATTTAGACGTACAGTCGAGTCTCTATATAGCATCCACGCCAAAAGTTCGTTCCCACCTCGGGTCCGACACTTTTTTTAGCTCAATTTCTAAAATATTTTGCCAAAACTGATTCGTCAGTCTAGTCGGAAATATCGCAGGGATTCCGATTTTGCCGATCGTTTCTCAGAAACATGGTAATTTTGCCATTTAGACCCGCAAACCTCTATATAGCATCGCCTTAAATCTCAAAAAGGCGATGCTATATAGAGGTTTGCGGGTCTAAATGGCAAAATTACCATGTTTCTGAGAAACGATCGGCAAAATCGGAATCCCTTCGATATTTCCGACTAGACTGACGAATCAGTTTTGGCAAAATACTTTAGAAATTGAGCTGAAAAAAGTGTCGGACCCGGGGTGGGAACGAACTTTTGGGGTGGATGCTATATAGAGACTCGACTGTACGTCTATTTTAGACGTGAAGTCTATTTTAGACGTGAAGTCTATTTAGACGTGAAGTATATTTAGACGTACGTCTATTTTAGACGTGAAGTCTATTTAGACGTAAAAGTCTAACAGAAATTTATTTGAATTTAGCTTTTTTATACCACTTTTTTGTGTTCTTATTGTTTAAACAAGTCAAAATTATATTATGGCAATCAGCACAAGTAATAAATACTTCTGCTTCACACTTTATTAGTCATGAACAGTGTTTGCAAATCGTGTGAAACCTAAATAATAGTACTGAAACTGCAAATTTACCCATAGAGTGAGTGAGAATAAAAATCGACAATTAAGTGTGAGAAATTAAGTTCTCACTCTCACTGTGAATC
Organism: Ditylenchus dipsaci; assembly: GCA_004194705.1. Classification (NCBI taxonomy): domain Eukaryota; kingdom Metazoa; phylum Nematoda; class Chromadorea; order Rhabditida; family Anguinidae; genus Ditylenchus; species Ditylenchus dipsaci. Next base: position 36,607 of record SADC01000057.1, read on the forward strand.
TCACTTTGAGTGAGCTAACGCAAATACTGATAAAACATGTATGCATACAAGAGTTTAGTCATGCGGTAGGCCAGAGTATTCGGGGATTAACTCGAGAATAATATCGAAAATATACAAGCCGGCTTCTTTGGCAACCCTAATCAAAAGGAAATGCAACCCTTTTTCTGGTGTAAGACTCTTGCACATAAGCAGACAAGGTCTAAACAGCAAGCTACTTACAACAGTTTTATTACAACACACAAATACTCTGATCATGTATACAGACATATAATACGCAATAGATTCTACAGCCTTCAGGCATTTCTTCACACATCTATTGACGCATATGAGTATAGTTGGACAGATCCACGTCCTCGATGGAATTGCAGTAGTGCTTGCGGAGAACATATTCGATCAGCGACAGATGAATGAAGAGAAATTGTTCCGGCTTGTTCACTGCCATAGCTCTTTGTCCGCGGACAGCAAGGACGGTTTTTTCAACATCCAACAACTTAGGCTCTACAGCGAATTGACGGCAGGCATCCAATTTGCGCTGGCAGATGTCCATCACTACCAAAGACCCACTTCTTCCCACACCAGCTATGCCATGCACAAGAATAGGAGTTCTATCAATTCAAGGGACATAAGAAAAAAAGGGGGTCATAAAAATTACAACCTTTCACCATCCGAGATCCACCCATCTTTGACGGCTTCTTTAAGAATCAGGTCACGATTGAAATTCATGTCTTCGATGAAATTAAGCACCTCGGTCACATGAGTCGGGGTCCCTGAGACAAAAATTTGATATTAAAAAAATACGAAATAAAAAAACTAACCCTTATCAGGCCAGCGATAGAACAGCAAGTGAAGCACTTTGCGAGGAGGCTCGGTACCCTTCTGGGCCTAAATTCAAAAAATGAAGAAAATAAAGCTTATCCATGGTGTGCCCCAATAAGCCAGGGAAATTTCCGCCTGCAATTACCGTATATCTTCTAAAAGGTCCCATTCCCTAAAAGGTGTTGAAAAATAAGGCCCCACCTCAAATAAGGCCTAAAAGGCACATCTTTTAATAAGGCCCTACCTTATAATAAGGCCCTACCTTATAATGAGGCCCCTTATAATGAGGCACACCTTTAAAAAGGGTTGAAAAAAAGGCTGCATAAGTTTTTTTATTAGAAAATACACGCTATGCCCTTTTTCACCCTCTCACGAGTCAATTACAGGGTGATTACAGAATTCTGCCGATTTTGTTTCGACCATAACTTAATATAGAATGCGTTTTTTGAAAAAAAAAGTTGGGCTTATAATGTCAAAAACAGGATTTTCGCTTGGTCCTCCCTGTGGTGTGGGCCTCACGCATTTAGAGGAATCCACAGACCAGGGACCTATGTCACTAATTGAAAATTTAGTGACACAGAATTTTAAATCAGTATTTACGGAAGATCAGACTGGCCTCTGAAATGATTTTTTGGCGAGCTATTGGAGAATTTCCCTCTACATTATTGTTTACATATATTTTTTTAAATCACGATGTTACGATATAATAAGTTGTAGTCAAAACAAAACCGTCTGAATTCTCGAATCACCCTGTATAATGAAAAATAAGAGAGACCAACCAAGAGCATTGTAGCATCATATGCCTTTCTGACAGCGCGCGTACCATTGTGTTTGATGCTGAATGGCTCTGAGATGAATTGTTGTCCGGCATTCACAGGAATGTATTCAGGACACTTTTTCCCATCAATTATTGCAAAAGAAACGATAAGAGCGACCTGCAAGCAGACAGCAATCATACATGCACTATACAGACAAAATCAATACCTTCTCTTTCCAGATCATCTCCCAAAACTGACCAATAGTATGTTCCAAAGGCGCCTGCGTCAAGATGAATTTTCGGTGCTCACGAAAACCGTCAACATAGCTGGCGTGGATGTAATCGTGCTCTTCGGTTGGATGTCTTGGAAGAAGAAAGCAACACTGGCATAAATTTTTTGCAAAATACTTACTTGACCACAACGCGATTGTAATCGAAGCAGGGTACATCACCATAGCGATTACTGTCAGGCAAGGAATTGCAAGCTTCTGAGGAGTTGTCCTTGCTCTGCATCACCACATTGTTGTAGTCGGAGAACTTGCTGAAGACATCTTTGGCACAGAAGAGTCGCATGAATGAGTCGAGCGTAGCACCACCATCTTTTTCCAAATCATGCACGAATGTTTTATCACCAGCCATCAAAAGATCTGAAGGGAGTTTCGGTAAACTAAGGATTTTTGGCGCTACTGTAATATTGCACCTCCCCCCAAATAATTTTTAGGCTTGGGAATTAGGCTTAGCCCTTAGGCTCTGGGCCTCAGGCATTAGGCTCAGGGACAACACGTAATAATTTCACAACTTTTCAAAGAAAAGTATGGTTTTTGAGGTACAGTCCACTCTCGATACAGTGTAGCTGGTGGGGATCGGAAAAATATAGACTATATCGAGGGTACACTGTAAGCCAGTTTGGCTTAGAGCTGACTTAATGAGGTTGAAAAAATATACACTATATCGAGATCTACACTGTATCGAGAGTTGACTGTACCTGAAAAATTATTGGGGGGGGGGTATATATGTATATATGACAGTAGCGTCGGATTTATATAGTTTTGGTAAAATGAGCTGCGACTGTATAGTGTTAAACATGAGAAAGGCTGCGTGTACCGAACTACGCGATTTCTGTAGAATTTCACGCTGAACACGATGGCTAAAAAAATATTGCGGAAACAGGAGGGAAAAGAACGGGTAAAACATTTTAAAATAATTAAAAGAGACTTTCTGAGAAAATGATAAAGTCACAAAGGAATATTTACCACGATTTTTTTTTCAAAATTTTTCTGTGATGTCCATCAGGAATGAGCTTTTGCGTCTATTTATATATAAACTAGTTTTTTGTTAGACGCATTTCACGTCTAGATAAAGCCTATTTAGTTTGAATAAGTCTATTTAGACGTACGTCTATTTTAGACGTAAAGTCTATTTAGACGTAAAAGTCTATTTAGACGTACAGTCGAGTCTCTATATAGCATCCACGCCAAAAGTTCGTTCCCACCTCGGGTCCGACACTTTTTTTAGCTCAATTTCTAAAATATTTTGCCAAAACTGATTCGTCAGTCTAGTCGGAAATATCGCAGGGATTCCGATTTTGCCGATCGTTTCTCAGAAACATGGTAATTTTGCCATTTAGACCCGCAAACCTCTATATAGCATCGCCTTAAATCTCAAAAAGGCGATGCTATATAGAGGTTTGCGGGTCTAAATGGCAAAATTACCATGTTTCTGAGAAACGATCGGCAAAATCGGAATCCCTTCGATATTTCCGACTAGACTGACGAATCAGTTTTGGCAAAATACTTTAGAAATTGAGCTGAAAAAAGTGTCGGACCCGGGGTGGGAACGAACTTTTGGGGTGGATGCTATATAGAGACTCGACTGTACGTCTATTTTAGACGTGAAGTCTATTTTAGACGTGAAGTCTATTTAGACGTGAAGTATATTTAGACGTACGTCTATTTTAGACGTGAAGTCTATTTAGACGTAAAAGTCTAACAGAAATTTATTTGAATTTAGCTTTTTTATACCACTTTTTTGTGTTCTTATTGTTTAAACAAGTCAAAATTATATTATGGCAATCAGCACAAGTAATAAATACTTCTGCTTCACACTTTATTAGTCATGAACAGTGTTTGCAAATCGTGTGAAACCTAAATAATAGTACTGAAACTGCAAATTTACCCATGCAGACCCCCAAACCAGAGCTGAGTACCAAATAGTCTAGTGGATATCCACTTGAATGTCTTGAAAATTTTTAATTTTATTAAAATTTGAGAAAAACCATTCTATGATACGTGAAATGATGTGGCTTATTTGGTTTGTTATGACCGAAACTGTGATTTTACCCACCCGAACTCAAAACCTGATGTAGTTTCTTCCTGGGTTAGATGGATATCGATCTTGCGTAGAGAGTTGGGTTTCTTAGGACCTAAATTGCAATTTAACTCATCCCGGTCCGAATTCCCGAGGTAAGTATTCTTTGAATCAGGTGGATTTTTAAGCTATCCATCTGAATAGCTTAAAAAAATTTTTTTTTTGAAAAAATGAAATATTAACAATTTTTTCTTACTTAAAATTGTTCTTATTGTTAAAACAAGCCAAAATAATGTTATGGCAATCAACATAAATAACAAATACTTTCGCTTCACACTTTATTGGCCATTAACTGGCGTTTTAAATAATTGTAAAGAAATTGTTTTTGATCATAGATCGAAGCATAATCATAGTTTTGTTTTTTGTCTTGTAATTCTTTTCGCATCTGGCCAACATATAAGTCAACTAATTCTTTGGCTATGCGATTGATCTCACTGACAGTAAATTATGTCTCTCAACTGTTGCCTCACAGAACAACACTTTCAAAAAATGTTGCTACTATTTTGGCCAAAGTGAAAAAAGATTTAATGCCTATGCTATTTGACCATATGAAAAAGTCCCACTTCGCAACAACAATGGATTTTTCGCAAGAAACAGTAAGAGAATTATTAACAACGTTTCTATAAAGGCACTTTAGGTTGATTTTTTCGTCATAACTGTTCACTTTATTGACACCACTTGGAAATTCAGAAACTTCATTTCGTCCTTTTCAAGCTTTCCAACAGGTTTTACAAAGGAAGCTGACAATGTATATGCAGAGTTTGTAAAGATTTTGGGAGGATTTGGATTTGATGAAAATGAAACGAAAAAAAATTGCGGTGATAACCGATGAAGGAGCAAACATGAAGTTAGCGTTTCGACAGAGGGGTATGTTGCTGTATTAAATATTCGTGCCCAAATTTACTTTTTATTAAAATGGTTATACGGTGTAAGCCGATTTTAGCCGAAATAAACTGCGCCCGTTTTTAGAAAAATACAATTCATGTTGGTGCCATATGTTAAGTACTATAGCTAAAAGAACGGTCACACCATATGCTGCAAGCAGATAAAGTAAACGAGCAATTGCACGATTAAATACATTTGGCTCAAAACTGTCTTCTCTTCGAACCTTTATCACAAGCGCTAGATGCATTTCCAATCTTCGAGCAGCTTCACAAAACTCTCTTGTGGCACCTGGACATGGACGTTGTCCATCATGTTCTGCTACTCTTCCTGAACAACTTTCAAAAAGACAGTCCACGAGAAATATGCAAATTGACCGAAATATATACATTTTAAAGAGTGCAGTGCACTCAAATTTTGTTCTTAATTTTCACCATTCTGCTATAAATGTTGATTTTTACTCATTCTAACGCAGTTTTCTGAAAAAATTTGGTGTCATTAGAACTGGCTTAAACTGCACTTTCTTTTGAGGTATTGAACTGCTAATAATTCTTAAAAAGAAAATTGGAACCACTCGCTTTTTTGAAAAAGTGTGTTTTCCAAAATGCAAATTTTCGTGAAAAATACTGATTTCTCCATTTTTCCATATATTATATGTATGTCTTGGTCTATAAAATTAAATTTTCTTCTGTGCCTTTTTATCCTCTGTGTCATCTGTAGTCTCATGTGTCATTCATCTATGATGTCTGAGTGGCTTGCTCTAAGTTCGAAACTATAAGAGATTAGTTGACCTCTATTTATGAGAACTCTTTGAGTCATTTTCATCGAGACTGTAGTATTTTTGCTATTAGGAAGCGCGGAGCGATCGGCTTGCTTCCGTGGTTGTCTCTCATGTATTTCCTCTCAACCGTTCGTGAACCACCACCACAAGAAGCACAACAAAACAAATAAAACCTTGCTGCAAAATTCCAGCATTAAATTAAGCGAATGCTTCTATTAATCGCCAAATAAAAAAAGGCGCTTAATATAATTCTTATAAAGAAAATTGGAACCACTCGCTTTGTTGAAAAAGAACTGCTAATAATTCTTATAAAGAAAATTGCTAATAAATCTTACTAGCTAGCGTGGGCCCGGCTGCGCCGGGCCCACGCGAGCACCGCATCTCTATAACTCTTTTCAACTCGAAAAATCAAACTTTTTAACACTTAAAGGGGCATGCCCACGCTAATAAGAGGTGGTGCCCGGGAATTTGAATTTTTTTCCTAATCATTGAACTTGTGTACGGATTTTTCAACTTGGTTTCTAACAAAACCATACCTAAAGTTAAATTCTAGACCTTGTTTTGTTAGAAACCAAGTAAAAAAATCCGTACAGAAGTTCAATGATTAGGAAAAAAATTTGAATTCCCGGGCACCACCTCTTATTAGCGTGGGCATGCCCCTTTAATACTTCTCGTATTCATATAATCAGCGTATTCATATACATCCATTGATGATACTGTAATAATATTATGATCATTTAGTAGCCCTAAAAGGGTAGGTTTGCACTATGTTTTTTTTTAAATTTCTAAAATTTTGAAAAAATAGATATTGCGTGTTTAATACTTTGATTGTTCGTGTTTTAGAGAGTTATAAGATTTATAAATGGCATGATTGTGGGCGATGGTTCAACATGTTCTGTAAATGAGATTTTATAAATTTTACAACTATTTTGTAGCCCTAAATGGGTAGGTGTGCACTATTTGTTTCTTTTAACTTTTTGAAACATCAAGATCTGATCAATGAATTTTTTAAAATTTAATTTTTTTAGGTTTCTTTTTGTCGTAGTTAATTGTTGATTGACTGATAGTTGATTATTGTTCAAGTTGGAGAGTGAGTAGGGGTATTTAAGTCTGAACCAACTATACCAAGTGGTCGTACACTTAGAGCAAAAATTTTTTTCACGTTTTACATGCTCCAAAACTTGTTTTCTGGACTAATTCTAGTATGCTGAAAATGGTTTCACAGTGGTAAAATGCCGTTTTCTCAGGTATTTTTTAGTTTTGAGCAATAATTCATTTTGGTATAATGATAAAATCAATTATTGCCCAAAACTCAAAAAATACTTGAGAAAACGGCATTTTATCACTGTCAAACCATCTTCAGCATGCTCGAATCGGTCCAGAAAACCAGTAAAAAACTTTTTTGCTCCAAGTGGACGATCACTTGGTTTAGTTGGTACAGACTTAAATTCAAATTCCCGCAAAATTTAGGTATAATCTTTAATAAACCACTATTTCCAACTTTAAATGGCATCAGGAATCGGATTTGTTAAGACCGAAATTGAGATTTCACCTACCCAAATGCAGAAACCCGGCATAGGTAGCCTGGAATCAGGTGGATATCCACCTGCATAGCCCAAAAAATTTTCAAAAAATTTAAAACAAATATAGCTATCATACTTAAAATTGCATATGAAACACGATTTGATAGGGCCGAAAATTTTTTTTTACCATTTCCAACCCAACTACCCAGGTGGCTACTCGTGGGTAAATAGATATCAATATATGTCAGTAGGGTGTGTAGGTAGGCCTGTATGGTAAGTGGGTATATCAGGCACCAGTAGGGTGGTTATGTAGGCCTGAAGGGAGGATAGGTGAAAAAAATTGGAGGCTTCAACGATTTCTATGTATATATGCATGAGTAAGAACAAGGACAGAATTTACCTATAACAAGGCTTTCCGAGAAAGAGTGTTCAAACTCAGATGCCTCCGAAAACAAAATTTCCCAAACTCATTTCTTAAAAAAAAACTCAAATTTCCAAACTCATTTCTCCAAAAAACTGAAATTCCCAAACTCATCTTGCCAAAAACGGAATAATGACGAAAACGGGAAATGACGAAAAAAGAAAATTTTTGAAACTGGTTTATTAACACGAGAACGGTTGGTTGTGATTTTTGTCGATTCTGACTCAGAATTTCACGCTGAACACGATGGTGCAATTTGTTTTTGCACTTCTAATTGAAATTTTTGAGATCCGAGCAATTTAAAATTGTCGAAAATGTGACCTTCCAGATTATTGAATTTTCAGCTTCTTTCAGGTGCTTCTCTCCTATATTCCTATTCCAACAAAGCAAATAACATCTTAAAATGGTGAGCCAGATCAGAGCCATCTTTTGCGCCCAAACTTGCCACAGAGTGATTCTAAATTCACGGAGAATTTTTTTATTTTCCCTCAAATATACATTTTCTGGATATTCTTGTTTTTGACAATAAAATGGGCATAACTCTGCATACAAATCACTTCTAGCTAAATGGTCAAATAAAAATGAAAGAACAAAATCTCGCGATCATTTTGACACTTAATAAAGAAATAGTTTATCATAAAATTAGGACAAATTATGTAAAATCAGTATATAAGTTGTAACTCAACTTTACTACAACTTTTTACTCTCTAGTAAAAGCCTCAATTATAACACCGGATTCGTGTTCAGCGTGGTCGATTTGCATATGAAAATGCTCTTGAAATTGAAAAGTCCCTGTAAAATTTAGTTCTCCACTCAAGACAATAAACATTTGAATTTCAAATTTGAATATTTTTTGTATCGAGAAAAATTGAAAATTTCAATGTTACTTTTTATTTTAAGAATAACTTATATACTGATTTTACATAATTTGTCTAAATTTTACGACAAACTATTTTTTATTTAGTGTCAAAATAATCGCAAGATTTAGTTCTTTCATTTTTATTTGACCATTTAGCTAGAAGCGATTTGTATGCAGAGTTATGCTTATTTTATTGTCAAAAACAAGAATATCCAGAAAATGTATATTTTAGGGAAAATAAAAAGTTCTCCGTGAATTTATAATCACTCTGTGGCAAGTTTGGGCGCAAAAGATAGCTCTGATCTGGCTCACCATTTTAAGATGTTATTTGCTTTGTTGGAATAGGAATATAGGAGAGAAGCACCTGAAAGAAGCTGAAAATTCAATAATCTGGAAGGTCACATTTTCGACAATTTTAAATTGCTCGATCTCAAAAATTTCAATCAGAAATGCAAAAACAAATTGCACCATCGTGTTCAGCGTGAAATTCTGAGTCAGAATCGACAGAAATCACAACCAACCGTTCTCGTGTTAAAATGCCTTTAGGAATATTTGTTTTCGGGAATACAGTCAAACCTCGATTTAGTGGCACCCCAAAAGTTCGTTCTCGCCTAGGGTCCGACACTTTTTTTAACCCAATTTTCAAAATATTTTATCGATTCTGTTATGACAGTCTGGTCGCAAATATCGTGAGGATTCTGATTTCTCCGATCGTTTTTTGAAAAGTAAACAAATTTTGGGGTAAAAAAGTAAAACCTCGATATAGTGGCACCCCTTTTTTGAAAACAGGTGACACTATATCGAGCTTTTACTTTTTTAACCCAAGTTTTGTTTTCTTTTCAAAAAACGATCGGTAAATCGGAATCCTTACGATATTTGCGACCAGACTGTGCTAACAGAATCGATAAAGTATTTCGAAAATTGGGTTAAAAAAAGTGTCGGACCCTAGGCGGGAACGAACTTTTGGGGGTGCCACTAAATCGAGGTTTGACTGTAACGAAAAGAGAAATATTGACGCTACTTGCATATACACCCCCCCCCCCAAATCTACTTTTTTTAAAGTGTTTCCAAACACCCTATATCGACTCAAAATCACCTCAAGAGTTCAAAAAAGACATTATTTTTGTGTTCTGGTGAATGAAAAATCGAGTTTTGGACACTTTTAAATTTCGACTTTTTACCTGTTTTACCATGTTTTTCAATATTGGACTTGGTAAAAAGAGCCTCTAAATGCATTTTGGTCAAGATTATTGCTCGGAATTATGTCTAAGGTAAGTGAGTGCGCGCATCCCTAACCAACCAAGCCCCCTGCGCCCCCTTCGGGGCGCAGGGGCCTTGGTTGCTTGGGGTTGAGATGCGCACACCCACATACTTTAGACGCAAATCACTCGAAAGTGACTCTGGATGCATGAAAAAGCATGCATACCAGAGTTTCTTCATGCGGTAGGCCCCAGTCAACAAAACTATGTTCAACATCTTTCTTTTTGTTCGAAATTGGATCCTTTTTGGTCTATTTTACCCTAATACGACCCTAAATCCCTTCAAAAATGGTCAAAATGGGTACTTTTAGGCGGTCCCAAAACTCTATTTTTTATTCACCAGAACACAAAAATAATGTCTTATTTGAGCTTCTGAGGCCATTTTAGGTCGATATAGGGTGTTTGGGAACATTTAAAAAAAAAGTTGATCCGGGGGTGGGGCGGTATATGCAAGTAGCGCCGAAATATTTATTCGTGACTTTTACTGCCTGATATATGCTTTACGAAAACGGTTACTTTCTTTTGAAGAACTCCTAGTATTTTATTTTTCTCACTATAATCCAAACTCAGCTCTATTAGATGGTCCATGCACCAACCAAACCAAGTGGTCGTCCATTTGGTGCGAACATTTTTGATGAAAACCTGTTTTCTGAACTCATTTGAGCGTTCTAAACATGGTTTAGCAGTACTAAAATGCCGTTTTGTGCGGTGATTTTTTGGGTTTCATAAGATTGACTAAATGATACTTGGTGTGCGGTAAATTCGTCCACAGGCCAATACATCCACAAGTCAATTTGCCCGCGAAATCTTTATTGTTTCGAACGGACAAATAAACAATATTGTCGAACCCGAAATTGTGGGCTGAAAACGGTTTTTTAAAGGGGCATACCAGCGCGTTACACGGCATTTTCAAATTCGCAGAAGGCGGGCACCAAGTATATTCAAACGAAAAATTTTTTTAGATACAAATTTGTCATTTTATACAAACAGCTATGCACCGTGTTGGATTCGAACTCAACTACGTTCGGACTTCATCAGCACATTACCACTCAGCTGCCTATGTTATTAGACTGACACTGTGCTTTTCATAACTTATTGCTCTTTACAGAATAAAAATTTGCATTTAAAAATAATTTTCGTTTGAGTATGGCTGGTTCCTGCCTTTTGCAAATTTGATATCGTGACATAGACTGTGCACTCTCCTGATTCTTGTGTGTGAAATTAGCATCCTTGAGGATACCAGATGATACCTATAAAATGGCTCCTTGAGGAGATTCAAAAAATTGGATGGATGCTGCTAAGCACATGTGGCCAGCTGACTTGGAAGCTATTATTAAAATGGTTAATGATACCAGTAGTCTAGAGAATACTTGTGTGACTCTAAAAGTTTTTTTTTCTGTCTATTACTAAATCATCGAGCAGAGCTATTGGGTGTGCGTTTTCTACACTTTTGCAAGTCTATAAAAAGTGTATTTACAGCTTTTTCGTCGTATGCCTTTGGACTTATTCTAGTATAGAAATTCTTTCTCTCGCAAATTTTCTCCTTTTTCAATATTAATGTATTCTCTTCTTAACTTCCTCTTTTTACATGGGTTTTTTTACAAATGCACACTAACCGCCAAAAGTGCGGCATTTCAACTGGAAATGTAAAGTGGAAATTCCTGGATGTTCTGTGTGACTCTGCTCCACTCTTTTGTTTATAGAAGCTATTCTAACGGCATATGATTAGCACTTTAGCTAGCTGTAAAAATGCAACCCACGATTTTTTTTTGATTTTTTGCTCGTTTTGTCATTCTGATTATCTTTGTTGAATTTTAAATTTGGATCTATTTTTTTATCTCGATTTCACAAATAAGTTATTTTCAGCAATTATTGTTCAATGAGGCATTGCTAATGGCTGTTTAGCTTGTCCTATTTTTTCCAGTGGTTATGCCTTTATGTCCAACCATCATCATCCAGGTGGAGAAGCTCAAACAAAAAGTGATATGCGTTGGAGCTTGAAACTGTGTTTACTACTGCTGATTGGATGTGCCCTGATCTATGTTGTTTACGACAATAATATTTTGGGCGATGAATATCAGGTGTTTTTGATCAATAAATTTTATAAAAAAAACATTTTCTTGCTACATACTATGAAAATCACATTATAATATTTTTTTGGTGGGCTTAGAGCTTATAGAAAATAGGTCTTTGAACGGTGATCAAACATTCAAAATATTTTTGGCCTAAACCAAACCTTTAGCTTAAAAATATCGTTTTAAGTGTGATCTAGCCCATTGAAAGTATGAATAATTCCTGAAAGTCAAAAAAACGTTGTCCGAACTCATATCTAGGAAAATGCGGCACGAGATATTCATGCCATTTTCAGCAATAGCTTACCGTAAATATCCTTATAAGACGGCTGGCAGCTATATATTCTAATATTTTTTATATCCCATAAGCTTGTTGTTTTAAATAGGGTCATTACATTAAACAGGGCCGGTTTTAAATTTTGAACCTTTCAATTTTGATTCAAATTGAGCCATATCTGGTATTTTTGGACAAAGTTTTCCTCAGGTCTGTTTAGTTAAAAAGGGCCGGTTTTTAGGACACTTAAAGTTTACTTTTTGTATATATTTCTATACATATTTCTTGAGTCACATAATCTAAGATAATTATTACGGTTTTTATTTTTTTACAGCAAGCCAAACACTGATTAACAAAAATTTCAAAGAACTTTAAATAGAAATTATGCATAACGAATAGTTCGCATTTATAATTCGGTGGCTATACAGTCAACTTCCGGTAGGACGTCACCCGAAAAAGTGCCGGACCCTAAGCGGGAACGAACTGGGAGAATTTACGATTTATCGAGAGTCGATTGTGAATTCGTTTTTCGAAAAATATGAAAGCCCTCGCTACGGCCATTCTTGCTAATCAACTTTGACTACTTTTGAAGCTCTGGACTCCACAGCAATTATTCTCAAGTGATGATCCATCCGAATCACTTCCAAACTCTTCTGCAGACCCTCTGATTAGGTTTTTTGATCCAATGGAGGATAATCTAACCAACTCTACTACTTTAATTCAAGGTCAACTAATTTTTGTGGAGAGATATATAAGTGCTCGGTTTTTTTAGGCAGAAGCTTCGGCAACACCTCTCTAATTCCAGAAAGTGACCATGTATTCAACTTTCAAGACCCATCTGTCGAAAGTTGCCTTTGTTACCGCCTAACCTAGTGGGACCCATTCGAGTCTGGATGGACACACCTCCTATCGACAAACTGGAACTTCTTTACCCAAATCTAGCTCCAGGTGGTCATGGCCAGCCAGAAAAGTGCAGGGCAAGGTTTGAAATGCTGTGTGTTTTTCCAAAAAACTATGAACAGTAAATTTAGGCATCGAGTGGCCATCATTGTCCCTTACAGGTTTATTTTTCAACAAAAAATTGAGTTAAACTTATTGTAAAAATCTCAGTCAATGTAGTCGTCTTAAAAAAACTGAACTTTGACCTAAAAACTTGCAACACCAAAATCTCCGCTTAACTCCTCTCCCATTTCAAGTCGAAACATTTAACTTGCAAGACCTATAAAATCGTAATCCTTGCTACTTTTGGGAGTAGAGTGAGTCTCAAGATGTAGTTTTGACCGATCCTTATAAAATAAAAATTAACAGTATAAACATTAACAGTATGCGAAAGAATTTACAGTATAAAAGGCTCAAATGATAACCTGAATTTTTGAATTTTAATCTTTGCATTTTGAACCATTTTTTGGTCTCGACCTAAGGCACGAAATGTATGTTCAGAATCTGGCCCACACGTGGGTATGTGTTATACGAACAAGAGCCAATCTAACAAAGTAGGTCAAAAACTCGAAGAATAAATAAAGAAAATTCCGGATTCCGGGCAGGGCTTATTAGATAAAATACGGTATTTAAAGAAAGGGTAAAACTTTTTTTGTCACAGATTTCCTCATTTCTGTCACAGATTTCAGTTTTCTCTCTTTCTTTCGAATTTTTTGATCTTTTTTTGAAAGTTATTACACTATCAGATAGCACTGCGATTCTAGTTTCTGGCGAGGAATAATTTTTGCATCTTCCTTGCAAAATATAACACATATAGGAGAAAGTATGAAGGAAGTCAAAAAAATAATTTGGCTCATAATTTCACCTTTTTGTGTTACATTTTGCAGCGATGGTGCAGCTAATATTACCTCGCCAGAAAATTGAATCGCAGGGCTACCTAATGGTGTTAAAACTTTAAAAAAAAGGTTAGAAAATTTTATAGAAAGAACCGATAGGAAAGGAAAGCTCAAATCTGTGACAGAAATGAGGGAATCTGTGACAGAAAAGTATTGCCCTTAAAGAAAAATGCAATTGTGATGTACTCAGGGAAATTTCAATCCTTTTTACAGGGATCGGTTGACTCATTTGAGAACACTTCTGCACAACCTCCACTCTCTACTCAACAAACAACAGCTGGACTATGGAATATTTGTGATTGAACAGGTCAATAATCAGACTTTCAATCGAGGCAAACTCATGAATGTGGGCTTTGCTGAGGCTATGAAGCAATATGACTGGCAGGTAGGAGGATAAATACTTCTGTTATTACCAAACTATTTAGCGTAATTTCGCAAAAAAATTGTAGTGCTTCATATTTCACGACGTGGATCTGCTACCAGAAGATGACCGGAATATCTATTCTTGCCCAGACCAACCCCGCCACATGAGTGTGGCAGTGGACAAGTTTGGATACAAGTAAGGTTTAAATAAAACATATACAACAATCAACCATCGATAAACCGGTGAATGGACGGGTTGGCCAGACTTGCGGACAACATTTTGCGGACACAACGCTTGCGGACCAAATTTTGCAGACGCAACATTTGCGGACGAAAATTTGCGAACAAAGATTTGCGGACGAGACTTTGCGGACCAAATTTCGCGGATGCAACATTTGCGGACGAACATTTGCGGACCGAATATTGCGGATAAACCGAAGTTTGGCAGAAAAGGAGCAGAAAAACGAAGGTATCTCAAGCCGGAGTGAAGGATGACAGTATTAAAAACTAAGTTAGTCGAACCTGTGACTTATGCGATGTTTATATGAAGTTCGCAAATTCTCGTCCGCAAATCTTTGTCCGCAAGTCTTCGTCCGCAAATGTTCGTCCGCAAATCTTGCGTCCGCAAGATTTGATCCGCAAAAGTTGAGGCATAAACCTCATCCGCAAAGTTTTGTCCGCAATAATCACGTCTGGAAACACGCATCCGCAAAATATTGTCCGCAAGTCTGGCCAACCCGTGGTTCAGTGTGCACACTGCGCGCAGGAGTTGTTCCATTATGAGACAGTGCGCGTAGAAGATTACTCAAGTTCGTTCCCGCAATTTTAAAGCTTTACTAATCTTTCCTAAAAAAAATTCAAAGATTCTGATTTTACCAGTTGTTTTTCCGAAATTATGCAATATTCGATTTAGAATATTATTTGAAAATCTTCCACTTTTTTGAATATCGGATATCGACTCGAATATCCAAGTCGAGACAATATTCGAAAATTTCGAATATTCGACAACCCTAAATTTTTCTATACGAATACCTAAAACACCTACTGCCGAACTGTCCCATATATGGGACAAGCTTCAAACATTTTTTTTCTCAACGATCACCAAAAATGTTGATGCCCGGTTTTTGTAATGAATAGTACAAGGCTGAGAAATTCTGCTACTGGAAAAAAATCCATGAATTTGCTTTCAATTTTTTTTCAAAACGTGAATTTTGGCCTCTCTTAAAGCCGATACTATTTTGAGAACTTTATATAATATGTTGGTTTTTTTTCTGTAACTAACTAATTTTATGCTTTTCTACTACTTGGTAAAAAATCTGAGAAATGAATCATTCGTCAAGGAAAAATGGCATTTTTTAAATTTGTAAAATTTTATTTTTGTAAAAAATTTGTACCATATATGACACAGTGCACATTTAAGGGTAAAGGGTGCCGGCTTGTCAAGTTAATTGCTTATTCGTCGGTCAGGGTACTGGTGCACACTGAGCACACTCCAAACAATCTTTAAAAATACCGTATACCCTCTAATAACTCAAGGGGTTTTGGTTTATCACGAAAATCACAATGAACGGGCTGCCATTTCATCGAAAAATCATTTTTCGTAATTATTTGTAGACCGACGTAAACTTGTAGACCAATGTGTTAAATGAACCTGTTTATTGAAGGTATCATTTGGGAGGGGGGGGGGGGGTTGGTTCCAAAATATAGTTGACTGCAGTAAGGTTTTTATTTAATTCGATTTTTGATCTACATCGATTTTTGGATTTGCAGGCTTCCTTATGGAACTATATTTGGTGGAATCAGTGCAATGACTAAACAACACTTTAGAAAGATGAATGGGTTTTCCAACGACTACTGGGGCTGGGGTGGCGAAGATGACGACATTTCCACACGGTTTGCGCATACATAGTTCTTGCCTATATAACCTTACAACTATGGTTCAGGGTGATCTTAGCCGGATACAGCATCAGCAGATATCCACAATAATTGCTCGCTACAAGATGATTAAGCATCACACTGAGGCCACAAATCCTGTCAATAAGTAATTTTATGTAGTTTTCTTAAACCGCAAATTTGAACTTTTATTGTGACAGTGTCAAATATTGGTAATGTAAATCTTTTTGTTAGCTAAAAATACTTCAGTGTAGGGCTGATATTTGATACTAGGGATTGCCGTTGAATTTTTTTAAAATTTTTGGCTGTTGCACTTCTGCTGTTACGTCAAAGTAAAGAACAAAAACTTTTATCTTGAAAATTTCGACTATCGACTATCGGCTTTTTTATTTTCTTTTCCAGCACACCGACTAAGCCGGATAGAGTATCAGCAGATATCCCACTGATCTGCAGGGTGCGGCAATTTTTTTAGGGATTTTATTTGCTCATAAAATATTTTTTTTTACAAACATAAAGTGCTAATCTTTTTCGTTAAATAGCTTGTCCAACTGCATTTTGTCTGCGTCTAAATTGAGCTACTTTCGATAATTATTTTATTATTTAATAATTCAAAAAACAAAAGATTGAAAAAATGCGTACTTTTTAATGCTTGCTTTTTTCTCTAAATTTCTGTTAATGAATCCTTGTGAAAAAGCATTTTAGCGACCAATTTTTTAACTGTGTTATTTTTCCGGTGTTTTCACACATTTTTCGCTCATTTTGTGAAATAAACAGCGCAAGGCTTAGGACATCGTAGACTTTGTCAAGGTTCAACCTCCAAGACTGTCCAGTAGAATTTTCACCACTGTTAGATTGAGAGAATTGCTGTGGGTGAGACGTCATTTTTATGTTTACTCGCAATAGTTTTGACGTCACAAGATGTTATTTGTTTTTGTGGGCATAAGTTAAGGATCAAGTTTACAACAAGTTTGAATCGAGTTTGAAGCAATTGAATACAGAATTTGGCTAGGGGAGATTTGCCAAAAACGAGATTTGCCAAAACGAAATTTGCCAAAACGAGATTTGCCAAAACGAAATTTGCCAAAACGAAATTTGCCAAAACGAAATTTGCCAAAACGAGATTTGCCAAAACGAAATTTGCCAAAACGAGATTTGCCAAAAGACAAACAGGGGGACCAAGGCAGTTTTTTTACGTTTTTTTTTCGAAATTTTTAGATTGTGTCCAAACCACTCCAGACCGACCAAAACCACCCAAACCACTCAAAACACCCAAAACCTCCTAAAAATGTTAGTTCTTTCTAACTACTGCTTTGGGTGGCGGTAAATTGATCCAAAAATTTTTGACCCAAGTGGACGATCACTTGGTTTAGTTAATACGTGAATTACCCAGTAAACCTGAGGTTGTATTATAGAAAAGATTAAAAATGATATGACTTACAGGAACCCCAGTTTTGGAGTAGTTTCGTATCTAGTAAGGTCTCCAGGTGTATGGAGGTGGTAGTACCAAGAAATTGGTATCCAGGTGGTTATACCAAGGCAGTGACGGGGTATCGGTACTCAGGTGGAAGTGCTTAGGGAATGGTACTTGGGTGCTGGTAGAATGCGTTTTCTGGGTAGTGGTATCTTGATTGTAGTACTCAGTTGGCAGTACCCGAGTTGCATATTAGACCATTAAAACCAAGTGGTCGTTCACTTGGATCAAAAAATTTTACGTTTTTCATGTTCCAAAACTTGTTTTCTGGACTAATTCGGACAAGCTGAAGATGATTTGACAGTGGTAAAATAAAGTTTTGTTGTCCACTTAACTGAATCTTAACTGAAGTTGGAAATTTAAATTAACCGTGCAAGCAGCTACCGTATATTCTCGATTAGAAGGCCCCTCTCTAATAGAAGGCCCCTTGAGGACCTATATATCAGCCTAGAAAAAGAAATTCGCAAATCTGTTTTTCGCATTTTCTTAGTTAGCACGAGCTCACCTGATTCCACTTTTAAAATTTTAGTTGAGCACCCAAAAATCTCAAAATCGAAATATTTTTTTCCGACTTTTTTAGGGTTGAAAAATAGAAGGCCCGGGCCTTCTAATAGAGAATATACGGTAGTCATTTTTTCAGATGACCAACGTAAACGTAAAAAACTGCCTTGGTCCCCCTGTTCGTCTTTGGCAAATTTCGTTTCGGCAAAATTCGTTTTGGCAATTTCGTTTTGGGAAATCTCGTTTTTGGCAAATTTCGTTTTGGCAAAACGTACATTTGGCAAATTTCGTTTTTGGCAAATCTCACCTAGCCCAGAATTTAGGTTATGTTCAACAACCCTTATCAACAGAGGATTGACGGATCCGCGCAATATTAAAAGTAAGACGAGTGAAAGTCATTTTCATCAGTGTCGGAAGCGTAGAAAAAACCTTGGATAAATAATTATAATTAAAAATAACCATCAAAAATAGCTCATTTTGGGCGCAAAAAATGCAAACGGCGAAGCTATCCGACAAAAAACTCAGCACTTTCTGTTTGAAAAAAAATTATGAGCAAATCAAATCCCAAAAAAATTGCCGCACCCTGTATTATTCTAGCTGAATATGGCATATCTTTTTAGATGTCGATTCACCATTATGCGATACACTAAGAGAAGATGGAAAAAAGACGGTCTGTCCAATCTCAAATACGAAGTGCTTTCATTGGAGTTCCATCGACTTTACACCAAAATAAAAGTGAATTTGTTAGAAGGCGAGTCAAGAAAATGGTTAAAAACACAAAATCTAGGCAGGAATTGCTAGGTTTGTTTAGTAACTTTGTGTTCTCACCCTCTACTCAAACCATGACGTAAGTCGCAAGTTTGATTCTCAGCTAATTTTTTTTTATTATCTTCAAAATTGCAGGATATTCCTGCACTAAAATTTTTAATTGAAAAGATGCCTCGTTCTTTGAGCTCAAAATTTTATTTTTGAGCCAACTTAGCAGGGCAAACCTTTTTCTTGCGATTAAAAACAATTTTTTTGGCACAGAAAGACTTTCTTGTCACCAATTTTTTCTTGGTGTAAAATGATTTTTCACGGCAAAATAATATAAGCGTTGCGACAGAAAAAATATTTTATCAGCAAAAAAGTCTTTTTAAGTAAAAAAGATTTGTCGTCCTTAACATGCAAATTTTCATCAGGAATCCGAGCGTGTTTAAATTTTTAATTGATGAGATATGACCATAACTTGGAGTAGCAACTATACAAAACGAGGACTGCTCAATTTATGTTCATATGTCAAAATAAATTGGATTTCGCTGAAGAAATTTCGGGCGCTAGTAGCGAATACCCCGTAGAATCCCACCTTATAAAATTGCTGTAACTACCCTTGCAAACAACAAGTTTAGGCTTAACCCTTAGGCTTAGGGGTAGGCCAGCGTACGGAAGTTGTGACTAATAAAGAGTTTGCGCACATTTTCCGGGGTCTGGGACATAAATTTGGGTACTTTTTACTGAAGTAAAAAAGGTGAAAATCGTTGGGGGTATTCGCTACTAGGGTCAAATTTCGCATACTGAGGTGGTACAAAAAAATTATTTTGAAAAAAGTACAGTTTGAAATGTTGGCTGAAAATCGAACTTTATCAAAACCATTCGAGTATCTCTTTTTGTCTGCTTTCCATTATTAGTGTCATGCTGCCTCCTTTTTCAAAAAAAAATTCTCTTATGTAATGAGGTCCGTAGTTGAGATGAGATCCGGGTTTAAAAATTTTAGCGAAAATTTTTTTAGCAAACTATAAAAATTATACGTTGTTTTTACTCAACACAAACTTCTAATACTTATATAAATAATTGTTTTAGCTGGTCTGTTTTACTCCTGTGTGTTTTGTGTATCTGTGATATATGTTGGATTCTGTATTCTCTGTGCTCAACTTCTATATTGTTGAGCACAACCAAAATTAGTTGCAATTGTGATGAATTTATATGGTTTTTGATTGAGTGTTCTTTGCTATCTTGCTCACTATAACTACTTTCTTTTCTTAATCTTTTAACTTATGCTTTGTCAATTTTGTGTTTGGTTGAACACAACTCGTTTACACATTTTATTTTTGATAGCTATATTCAGCAAGTTGGTCAAAAAAAAATCGCCAGAAACATGATTTTGAATGGTGAAAAATTGAAAAATTTGCTTTCTCGGTGATTTGAAAGGTTGATGTTGTAGCCAACTTCACTTACCGCAAAAATTTTGTTTTGGTATAGCGTAAGCTCAAACCTACCTGCAAACTTACTTTTTTCGGTGTTCACCAAACCACAAATTTTTCAATTTTTTTTAACTTTGAAAATACATACTTTTTTAAATATATTACTGTTCACTTTTTTCCAACGCAGATTTCTATCATTTTAGAACCACTTAAAATTTGAGTCATTTCATTGTTACATGATTTTTAAAAAGTTTAAAAATGAAAATAATATTTTATGTTTACAAAGTTAACTTTTGTTAGAAGTACAAATATTCATGCCATGGACTTAGAATGTCTTTTTTTTAGCAGTATTTACAAGTGGTTATAGCCAGTCAAATAAATTAGTCTCAAAATATAGTCACAATAAGATGAATGTTTAGGTGGTTTGGCACACATATTACATAGTTCTGCAGCGAATCGCACCGGTATCTTCCCCTGAGCTATTCTGCCCATCCTTTGCCAGTCGAATTCTTCGAATATTGAGTTTGACAGCTAAAACATTGGTGTTAAAACAAGACACTAATACTTTTTTACTAAAATAGGCATAAAGTGAACTTGGTTTTTAAGAGTGTTATTGTAAAAAATTGTGTAACAGTCAAACCTCGATATAACGAACCCCTGGGGACCGGCAAAATTATTCGTTATATCGAGGGCTTCGTTGTATCGATGGTTATCTATTAATCATTGAACGTAATCACAGGCCAAATATGGGCCCTATTCCACAATGGGGGGAAGGGGGCGGTTTCGCCTTGGTCCCCCTGTTGTTTTTATTGTGATTATTTAAGCTAAAACTTAGGCAAGTCTAGGCCGGCGTATGTTAGAATGGACTTAAACATGAGTTTAAGATATGTTTGAGCCCGTCTAACATACGCTGGCCTACCCTCGCCTAAGCTTAAAGCCTAAAAAGTCCTACAAAAACAACAGGGGGGACCAAGGCAAACCCTCCCCTCCCCCTCCCATTGTGAAATAGAGCCCAAATATGCGTCAAAAAATGTTCGTTATATCAGGGGTTTCGTTATATCGAAGGTTCTTTATATCGAGGTTTGACTGTAATAAAATTTTGCAGGTAGTTTTTCATGGTATTAATATTTACCAGCATTTTTAAAAAAATACACCGTGCTTACTCTATTAATTCCACCACATAAAACCCGAGATATTTTCATTTTCGATTTTATTTTGTCCAACGTTTATTATAATTTTTGGATGCATTTATTTCGCAAGTTCGTTTCAACCTTTGCATAATCGTCTTAAAACCACTACCATGTCAATGCCCATGGATGCACTAATCAGGCTCTCCCAGATTGAAGCATTTGTTCTTTGTTGGTTTTCTTTCGTGATTTCATATACCCGATTGCTCAGATCCCGTTCTTCTAAGTCTTCTAGCTCGCACTTATAAAGAAAATTTAATGATAATATAATTAGTATAATTATAAACCAACCGTTTTTGGCTCCCACAATCTAATAACATGATCGATTCCACTCGTAGCCAATGCTATTCTATTAGGATGGCACTGAACGCAATTGACGGAGAACTCGTCCGCTTTGAACAACTTTAACACCTTTTGGCTGGCTCGCTCCCAAATAAACAGAGAGCCACAGTCGCTGCCACCCACAATCATTTCGTCTTTGCCACCAAACCAGTTAGCTGAAATTTGAAAAAAGCTGAAGCTCAGGACTTGATTGTAACTATTGTTTCTAAAGAACAAAGGGTTTGTCGGTGTTAATATAGATATGGTGTCTGAAAAAATTTGACCCCCCCTTCCGTCCCTTGAAGGCAGGGTGCCAAGAGGACCAGAGAAAAACTATTGAAAAATTTTGATAAATAATTTAGAAAGGAAGAATAAAATTAACCCACCTTCTTTAATGTCGGTGTTAAAATTATAGTGTCCACAAAAGCGGTCCACATAATCACAAAATTTCTCGTAATCCTCTTTATTCCATGTTCTATTCTTTGAATCGCTGCTTTCTTCCACTGCTTAATCGGAAAAATGAAAATAAAAATTTGATGAAAATCTCGAGATCCACCTTTTTCCAACTGCTTTTTCAAGTCTTTTGTCTGAATCTCGTCATCAAACCGAGAGAAATATAGGCGAGTGCAAGCACTGGCCATTGCAAACTGTTTCAACTCAATCAGTGCCTTGATCAGGGAGCTATGAGCTTCCTTATTGTCTTTGCATATTTGTAGGCAGCGCAGAAAGTCTCTTAGGGCAGCCATTTTGTCCCTTCCCAGCTTCTTTGCTGGTAAGATTGGCCTCGGTGGAGCAGTAGTCTCGCAAAGCCTCTGGAGTAACCTACTGATGTGCTAGAAGAGGGCAGAAAAGGTGTGCAAGAAAGTCTGAAATTTGTGGTTTCCATTATGAAAATATATAAACTGAGAGCTTTGGTTTGCACCCAACATTTTTTAAGGTTGACCCAAAAAAATTCCGATCTCTGGAGGGCATGGGCGTACCCAGGGGGGGGGCTAGCCAGGCTATAACCACCTGTCAGGATTTTTTTAGCCTTTTTTCAGCCTTATTTGGCTTTCTTCGCCAATTCAGCCCCCCCCCCCTGTCAGAAAATCCTGGGTACGCCTATGCCGGAGGGTGAGAGGAGGTTTTATTTGATTACTAGATGGTTATATGCTCGAGTTTAGTTACAGGGTGCGCCAAAAGTCCTGACACGGACAAAAATTCAAGATTTTTATGTCCCAACCTAACAATATTAAAAAACAATAATACCATTCGAAAGCTTAGACAATTCTGCACAAGATGCATCATTCAAAATTTAAAATACCAACCTTTCGCATTTACGTAGGCACGTATTCTTTTCCGCCAACTTTCGACCGCCGAGGCGAGCAAATTTACATCAATTTAATTGGTTTGCTGCACCCTGTATAGCAGTTATGGGCAATTTAGTTGTCATTCGAAAGCTTATGTTTGTGCCTACAAAATGAGTGGTGAACGAAATAGTTTCGTTGATCAAAAAAAAGATTGACTGTTTTAATGGTTTTTATTTTCAGTTCCCTTAACTTTTTTCATATTTCTTAAATTTGTCCTTCAAAAAGGGTCTCATTTAAATGGTCATATCTTTTTGTAAAACCGAGCAAAAATTTTTTTCCAGCGCATATGTTTCAGAGTTAAGTCAGGGCTTTCGAATGGTATATTTGCCTTCAAAGTTTATGCATGGTGCAGCAAACCAATTAAATTGATGTAAATTTGCTCGCCTCGGCGGTCGAAAGTTGGCGGAAAAAATACGTGCCTACGTAAATGCGAAAGGTTGATTTTTTAAATTCTGAATGATGCATCTTGTGCAGAATTGTCTAAGCTTTCGAATGGTATTATTGTTTTTTTAATATTGTTAGGTTGGGACATAAAAATCTTGAATTTTTGTACGTGTCAGGACTTTTGGCGCACCCTGTATGTATCTAATCGAAGAGTTTCGTGCCCGTCGACTCTGAAGATCTCCTTATAAGCCAGAGCAAACGTTTTCTATGGCTTTTTTAGGAAACCATGAGCTCTAACATTTTTAAAACTTTTGTTGACCTGAAAATTTCGAGATTGACCCAAAATAAATAATCCCTGGGGTATTTTTAGAGAAAATACGGTATCAAACCCACTTGTTTTTCTTCCAATAAACACTCATAGCAGTGGAAAGGAGGTCTATAGACTTGGTGTGCTCCTGTTGTTTCAAGTAAAACTTCGCCTGCGACCTAATACTATGGAACAAGGAGTCACGTCTGCCGTTTTTGGTTCTCTGATAAGCTTGTAGATCTGGATCTTCGTTCAAAAAACTGCAACTAATAAATCTTCAGAGCAGTTATAAGCCACAAAATTCCTCACTCTTGGAGTGCACCTAATACATCTGGACTAGAGGATCTGCACTCAGAGTCACGAACATTAAAAATGTAGATGTTTTCAGAGCCCATGTTAGTGATTATTTCGTTGCCTAAAGAGTTGAAAGCCACGTGAGTGACGAGAGCCGAGCGTAAAGACCTTCTTTCTTCCTCTTTGTAAAGCGATAAATGACCTGCAAGGGAACACTATTCTTAGAAAAGTTGGCCCTATTTGAAAGGCTGGCCTATTTTCCCAGTGTTCTCCTGCTTCGGCTTGTAGTTAGGCCAGGATACGCAACTCAAATTTTTTAAATAAATTACGTTTGGTCAAAAAATACACTTTGGTCATTTTTTATCAAAATATGCTTATTTATTTGGCACTTATTGGAACAAAAACAAATTTCATTAAAAATTTTAAAAATAAAATATTTGGGGTCGTAAAAAGCACGAATATTTTTAAAAAGTACTTTTAAGTATTCTGGGTAGGCGCTAAACAATTCAGTGTAAGTTATAATAGATTGAAACATAGTTTTTTACTTTTTGAAATTGATGATTTAAATTTTACTTGTTCTGGCCTTTGCTACGCCCAACTACAGGCCAAAACATTAATAGGGGCTAAGGCAAAATGAGTTGGCGTCCCCAACAGAAGCAATAAAGTTGTTTGATTACCGGCAATAACCTGAGCACAGGGCTTTTTGTATTTCTTCTGTCATAAATGGGCACCATAGAGTCATTCATCGCTAGAGCAATCATTTCTGGATACATTTCATTTACAGCGAGAGATTTGAGCTGATGTGTTTCTGACAAGTCTACCAGTTTTTCTACTTTGTTGCTCCTCAGATCATATTGCCTAAAAGGCTTTTGGGTTTCTTATCGGTTAAAAAACTACAAGACTACATTTCTTCAACATTATTACTGAGATGCATTTTTACCAACCACCTTTCTAACAGTTTTGCCAGGGTTGCGAGACCCAAAATCTTGATTTCGATTCTAAAAGTCAGGACTTTAAACAAAAAAAATCCCTCGAAATCAGCCAGAAAAATATTTTGCTGTATACATTCCTGATTTGTGACGAACAAAGTCAGGAAATTCCTCACCCTGGATATGACTATGAGTTGGAGTACTGATATTTTAAAACAGCGACAATCTAACTTTAGATTTTACTTAATTAGTTTGGGGTTGGGAGAGGTATTTTTCTAGAATTTCTGACCAGTGTTTTTAAATTTTTTTATCTGTATTTCCGTATTTTCCTCTGTATAACTTATTTGTGAATGATTAAGTCATATTTCAATATTTTCAATGTGCATTTATGACGTCTTTTTAAGCTCCATAAAACTTTTTCATAGTACAAATACTGACAATACTTATTTTTAGCCAGAAAAAGTTGATTCTATATTAAACACAAAACTGTCATTTTACCGGTCACCAGTCTTGCCGTAGCAAACTTTTTAGAATTTCAACAAACGCTAACCTCAAAACACCATCTTCTGAAGCTGACCAGAACAATTTGGGAAAGCCACCTGTAATGGCTAACCTAAATTAAAAATATTTTTTGTCCAAAATCTTGGAATTTTCCTTCTCGAAGTACCTTTTAACCCTATTATCACAGTCCCACCTCTGCACATGTGATGGCTGACCAGCACTCACATGGTTCAAATCGTGGAGCAGCACAGAACGATCCGCCGATGCTGAAGAAAACACATTTATACCTCATTGAAAACTTTTGAACGTAAAAAAAGAAGTGATGTCAATATGCCGAAAAACTGTAGTACAGTTTACAAAGCTTTCTGATATCACTGAAAAAATGAAAAAACCAACCAGATACAATAAGCCTGTCCTGTTGCTCCACCAGAAAAGCTACGGAAAAGATATTGTTGGCGTGATCAGACATGAATTTCTGCACACAGCGACCATCTTCAGCCCACAAGCAAATATGTCTATCGTCAGAGCCACTTGCTAAGAAAGATCCACTGCGATTCCAACAGATGCTGTTGACACAACCACTATGAGCCTAAAACAACAGAGCTCATGTGGCCTAAAAATATAAATATATTCAGCAGTGATTGCTTGAGAACCTTACTCCGGAGCGAGAACCTTACTCTCTCAAAAATTGTTGTTTTTTTTTGGTTTTTTGAAGTCTCGAGCTCTAGCTCGGAGCAGTTGCCATAGTGGAGCCAACGAGCAATCCCTGGTCCTTATTATTATTATTTTTGGTCAGATTGGCTATTTTAAGACCGAAAAAGTTACTTCTAGTGTTTTACTGTGTTGAATACAATCGACAAAGTTGTGACTGGAGGTGTTTTCTCTATGAAATTTAGCTGGATTTTCATTGTGAAGTTCCCTTGCGTGAACATTCTTGACTAGAACCATTCAAAAGGATGGAGTAATAAGTGTGGATTGCTAAAAAGATATCTGTAAAGTTTTTTGGTTTTTAAATTAGGCGAAAAACGGGTGTTGTAAAAAAAGTGATGTGAACGGGACGAAATCCTAATTTCAAAATCCGTGAGTCCTAAGAATTATATTTTATTTATTTTTTCCATAACACCAATTTTTTTAGCTTTTTTCTGTTAAAAATCTGTAATTTTGGAGTTAGTATAAAATATCGTCAAAATTTCAAAAAATATTAATCCAATGACAAGGAAATACATGTAGTTTTTTAAATTTCTAACACAAATACTACACGCAAAACTATTTTTTATTAAAAATTATAAAGTTGAAAAATTACTTTTGGAACAAGACTAGTTATTTGATGTAATAAATTATTGCGTTATTTGCGCAAAACTGTGAAAAATCAATTGTTTTGCTGAAGTAATTTTTTTTTTGGAAAAATATTGCAACGGAATGCCAAAATTTGAGAAAGTAAATATATTTTTGGTTGGATTAATTTCTCGATTGTATATATGTTGAGAAATCTTATTGACTGGCAAGCCAAATATCAAGAACCTTATTCTGCAAGAATAGACATTTTAGGTTGTAAATAATACAGGTTACTTTCAAGGTTTTAAACTTCAACCAAGATAATTTCCGAAACCAAAAAAACTTATTTTTCAAACATTGTATTTTTAACAATTCAAATGTTTTATTGTCGCGAGTGGATTTAGAAATTTGACATCAATTTTTGAACTTGAATACAGTCGAGTCTCTACATAGTGCAAACCTCTTTATAGTGCGCTCATGGATTCGATTTGGTTGGTCTGCAAGCAAGTAAGGCAAAATGGGTCTCTATATAGTGCGAAATTCTATATATTGCGAATCTCTATATAGTGCACTTATAATTTTGACACAACACGAATAACCGCCCTCTTTATAGTGCCAAATCATTAATTTCGAAGAAATTTGGGCACTTACGTACCTGATGGGTCTTTATTGGTCAACTATGAATAGTGTTTAAACGTCTCCTAAGTAATTTTTATAGCCTAAAAACGATAAAAAAAAGTTGTTCACTTACAATTTTCGCACTTAAAAGTTAGGATTTCAGAAAAATTTTGGTTACCAAAGGTTGACCAATTGCCTTGGTCCCCCAAGGTAAATAAACCAAAAGGGGTACCTGCATATCTTTTAAAATACTCAAAAAGATGGTATTTGTACATAGTCTTGTTAGCAGGTTCACCGTATTAAGAGACTCTGGTATAGTAAAAAAAAAGTGATGTGAACGGCGTACGCCAGTGGTCGCGTACGGCCTTTTTTACAGGCCTGGAAAAAGTGCGATCCCACGATATCCTCCTTGCAAGTCGGCGGTCTAACCAATTGAGCTATCGGTCGCCCAAGGCCTGTTTCTTATTTCTCTGCTATCTTCCTCCCTTACAGTATGCGTATTCTTATTATGCATCCAGAGTCACTTTCGAGTGATTGAATGTGAATGTGCTCATCTCGACCCAAGCAACCAAGAAATAAGTAGCCCCTGCAAGTTCCGGTGATCATAATTCACAATTTTTCATTTCTTCTTGCGTTATTTAGAGCGCAAGAACTCTCAATTCGCGGCGGTTGATTCTGGCCGTTAGATGATTGTCTTTGTTGTTTTTATGACTGACTAAACGTTATGTTATAGACTGCCTCTCTATATAGTGCGCAAACAGTAACTTAGATCGAAATATATTTCTCAGTTGTAGTGACAACCACCCCCCCCCCCCACGGGGAGTGGGGGACGGGAGATCAAGTGGAGGAGATAACCTCATATTCGTATTTTTCGACCCCGATTTCATGAGAAAGCCGCGCGTTGTTTGATCCTGAGAAGAAAAAATTTTCGAACCACAGGGGGTATCATGGCTTTTAGTCAAAATTTGAAAAGTTTAAATTGGCGCCTTTTGAATTTTGAAGGGTTTAAGGGCTGTATAGGAAGGGGAAAGGAATAGAAGGGGCCACTAATCACACAGGGCCCCTAACAAAAAGATGTAGAACATAGTTTTGAATACTGGGGCCTACCGCATAAATAAACTCTGGTATGCATCCTTTTTTCATGCATCCAGAGTCACTTTCGAGTGATTTGTGTCTAAGGTATGTGGGTGTGCGCATCTCAACTCCAAGCCCAAAAAAAACATATAGAGTATCAAAAAATGCATATAGAGTCTCTTTTTGCCACGGCCCAGTTGAAGAACATGGTAAGACAGTCGAAAAATACAAAAATTCACTTTTCTAATGTTCTGCCATCAAAGTGGCGCCCTTTTATTCCCTCCTTCCCAATACAGCCCTTATTCCCTTTAAAATTCAAAAGGCGCCAATTAAAATTTTTCAAATTATGACTAAAACCCATGATACCCGGATTTTTACGGGAAATGATCATACGATTCTGTGAAAGTGAAAAAAAAAGTTTTGTGATTTGCCTTGGTCCCCCAAGGTAAAATTTTAGAAAATTTTGAAAATATTTTTAAATTGGCGCCTTTTGAATTTTAAAGGGAATAAGGGCTGTATTGGGAGGGGAAGAGAAAAAAGGGGCCACTTTTATGGCAAAACGTTAAAAAGTGAAAATTGACATGTTTTTGCTGTATTACCATGTTTTTCAACATGGGCTGTGGCAAAAAGACACTCTATATGCATTTTATGATCAACAGTACTTCTCGGAATCATGTCTGAGGTAAGTGTCTGCGCGCATCTCTAACTCTCAAGCCCCCTGCGCCCCCTTCGGGGGCGCAGGGGGCTTGGAAGCTTGGAGTTGAGATGCGCACACCCACATACCTTAGACACAAATCACTTGAAAGTGACTCTGGATGCATGAAAAAAGGATGCATACCAGAGTTTATTTATGCGGTAGGCCCAGCATTCAAAACTATGTTCTACATCTTTTTGTTAGGGGCCCTGTGTAATTAGTGGCCAAGTAAAGTCTAGCCGAGAAAATTATGTACACCATATATGTACACCAGATGTACACCGAATGGTAGGTTATTTCGTTCAATAAAACTGAAACTTTTTACGCGAAAAGCATTAAGGTATGTTTCTTTCATCGTGTCAACTGAAAAAAGTAGTTTAGGGAGTGATTTAAGGTCACTTTTCATAAAAAATGAAAGGTGTGGCGTAATCTAAATAAGTACCGACTAAAATTAGACTAAAATTTTGACAGCGATTTTAGTCTACAGCAAAATTTTAATACGATTTCAAATTTTAGTCTTTTTTTTCGCCTTTTACTAAAAGGCTTTTAGTTTTTTTACACACCATGAAATCAATAGGGCAAACCTTTTTCTTGCCGTAAAAATACGTTTTTTTGCCGCAAATCTACTTTTTCTTGCCGCTTATTTACTTTTTTCTGCAGCAAATGTGCGTTCCGCCAATCTACTTTTTTTTTGCCGTAAAAATACTTTTTTTGTCGTAAATTTACTTTTTTTGCCGCGAATTCACTTTTTTCTGCCGTAAATTTGCTTCTTTCTACCGCAACTTTATTCTAATAAGGAATGTTGTTTTTGGAGTCAAAAACGCGGGATTTATTAATGGAGGCTTTTCAGGTGAGCATGGACGTTCAAAGAAACACAGTTGTTGTGCGATATACCTAGGTCAACCAAACTAAATCCTTCAGAGCGTTTTAATTGATACCAGGATATTTTCATTTAGCATACCTATTTTTTAGGAACCGGTATATCTATCGTCCGTATAAAAATTCGAATTGAACCTAATTTAAAATTTACTAGTTCAGATCTCTCTGGGTGCATGCTTTCTGTTTTTCAATATTTTATTTGCGAGTTCGGTATCAAAATGATCCTTAGGCGCTTGTAGCGAATACCACCCCCACCCAAGAATCCGACCTTTTAAAAAGTGCTGTAACTACCCTTACAAGTTACAACTTTAGGGTTAGTCCTTAGGCTTGGGGGTAGGCCAGCGTACGGAAGTTGTGACTAATGAAGAGTTTACGCATATTTTCCGGAGGGGTATTTGATATTAGGGTCGGTGAAACCATTAAAACACAAAGTATAAGGCTTCAAGGTGGAGTTCTTAATTTTGACAGTTATTTTCAGTAAATCGCAAAATTAAGACAGTTTCTGATGATAAAAGAATCATGAAAACCATCTGAATCAATTCATTGATATTTTTAGCCCAAGGACACTATAAGTTCAACTCAATCAATGAAAAAACCTAAAGTGTGCACTCAGAGAGATCCGAATCAGCAACCTTTAGATTAGTTTTAAGTTGAATTTTAAAGATTTCCATGCGAGACTAGATACGGACAGTAGATGTGCCCTCCTATTAAGTAAATATTATGCCCACCAGACCATCTCGATACCATTACCCAAATAATGGGTTCTGCCATCAAAGAACAATTCCGAATGTCGTTGATCACCCAGGTACCACTACTTGAGTTATACATCTTCAATACAACTATTAGGACACCTAAACAAGAGTTTTCTCGGGTACTTCAACTACAAGGTGTGAAATATAAATGTAAGCAGAAATTATTTCTGTGCTCGAAAGACTATCTGTTGAGAATAAACAGTGTTTATAATAAACGCAGGTAAAAGCGTCAAAAACATAGATAACAGGCAGAAAAAGCGGCAAACCAGGGGCGGTTATAATAAAGATTACCCTTATCTCTACCTTTTACCCTTACTTCTGCCTTTTACCCTTACCTCTACCTTTTACCCCTACCTCTACCTTTTTTTCACCTTCAACTTTTACCCTTACCTCTACCCTTACCCTACCTCTACCTTTTACCTCTACCTCTACCTCTACCTCTACCTCTACCCTTACCTCTACCCTTACCATTACCCTTACATCTACCTTTTACCCTTACCTCTACCTTCAACTTTTACCCTTACCTCTACCTCTACCTCTACCTGCAACTTTATTCTCGAAAACGAAATAAACGGCAACTTATTTATTTCAATCCGCAACCACAGCAACATAATTCAACGCGCAAAGTAACGATTAACAATAAAATTTCTCATACTAGATCCGCTATTCATTCTTTTACCTTCAGCAAAGATTTCCTCCGGCGGTTGATCATCGTTCATTTCTTCATCGTTCTCATCGAAGACCCCCGCAAACGACAGATGTTGTGTACGACGGCGGCGGCAATGATAAATTGAGGCACCCGCTCCAATGCGATTCGAAGCTCTCCATGCAAAGAATGGAACCGACGCTTCCACAGACCGATTACTTGTTCAACCACACCCGAGTCCTACAGAGGGAGGAGTTGTATCTGAAATTCACTGCTTAGGAAGAAATTAAATAAAAAGACAAAATCAACCGTTTTCGAGCAGGAGTGGAAGGAGCAGCGAAAGGAGTCATTAACCACGGCCGGAGTGCATATTCGCTGTTCCCAAGAATGAACCCTCGCAGTTGACCAGCTTCATAGCCCTCCAGACATTTGAGTTCCGCATGATGAAGCTGTCGTGAGTAGATCCCGGCCACTTAGCAACGACGTTTGTGAACATCCCTCTGTGATCGACAATGATCTAAAATAAATTACAGCATTTTAAGTAGCAAAAACAGAAAGAATACAACAACATACTTGGACATTGACTGAGTGGAAATTTTTACGATTGACGAAGTCACGCTCGATTCGGAGAGGAGGAGCCTGGATCCTGACGTGCGTGCCGCTGAATCCTTTTTGCGGCTGTTCGGGAAGAGATCCTCTTGGTGCTCGGCGACCAGTTCAACCAAACGTTTGCACATCTCAGGCGTAAACATAACGATAACTAGACATGAGAGCGATAAAATACGACAAACAGTGCGTGTACAACAAAGCGAGCAAATCTCAACAAACAACACAGAATAATGAAAACGGACGTCGAATTCGTGTTCAGCGACCCAGAATTACCTTAGAATGCATTGCGGGGCAAAATTAAAAAATCGAGTTGGGGGTAAAATTTTTACTCTGCTACATCCCATGGTAAAAATATGCCTTGGTCCCCCTGTTGTTTTTTTACCTTTACCTCTACCTCTACCTTTACCTGCAGCTTTTATTATAACGGGTAGAGGTAAGGGTAGAGGTAAGGGTAAAAGGTACGGGTAGAGGTAGGGGTAAAAATTCTTTATTATAACGGGTAGAGGTAAGTGTAGAGGTAAGGGTAAAAGGTACGGGTAGAGGTAGGGGTAAAAAATATTTATTATAACGGGTAGAGGTAAAGGTAAAGGTAAAAGGTAAGGGTAAATCGATTATTATAACCGCCCTAGGTAAATCAGCGGTAAAATAATTTAAAAAAGTAGCGGCAGAAAAAAGCGAAGTCGCGGCAGGAAAAAGTAAATTTACGGCAGAAAAAAGTGAATTAGCGGCAAAAAAAGTATTTCTGCGGCAACAGAAAAGTATTTCTGCGGCAAAAATAAGTATTTTTACGGCAAATTTTTTTTACGGCAAAAAAAGTCTTTTTGCGGCAAAAAAAAGTAAACCTGCGGCAAAAAAAGTCTTTTTACGGCAAGAAAAAGCTTTGCCCAAATCAATACAGCCCTTTTTTGCCCTAGTGTACTTTTTCCAAAATTTTGAGTTACGTACCCTGCTTTATTGTGATTGTATTTGCATGAAATCGAAAAATTAAGGTGGTTTCTGTCAGCAAAGCAGTGCTGGAAATGATTGCAATCAGTTCCTCGATACTTTTGGGCCCTAATGATGTGTTACCTCACTGAAAAATGTTTTAAAAAATAAGGTGTGCACCGAGGGAGATTAGAATTTGAGAGTTCAAAATATTCGCATTATAATTTGCACTTCCCCCTCCACTTTAAAGTTTTTCGAATGGGTCAGAAAACACAATGAAGTGGAAGGCTATTTTTGCCAGAAATTACGGTAATAACGTCCTCTCCAGAATTATAGAAAACGTCTTTTCAAATAGGGAACATAGTTTTAGGGCAGGAGTAAGATGCGGCAAATCACATTGCGACAAATCAAATTGCGGCAAAATCAGATTGCGGCAAATCAGATTGCGACAATTCAAATTGCGGCAAAATGAAATTCCGACAATTTAAATTGCGGTAATCAAATTTGAAACTTCCAAGTAATGCTTAATCTGCCACCACTATGTGGTCTCAATAAGCTGCCGTCTAAACAGGCTTGTTTGTGAGATGAGATTTTGCTAGAAACCAAAAAATTGACTAGCTGTACAAAAATCAGCAAATAATCAAACAGCATAATGTGCTGTTTGACAGCAAAAGTGTCGAATCTTGACCAGCACCATAATTGCTCTACTAAATCCACTAAATTCAACATTAGAACATAGCTAACCATGTATACAACACCTAAAATAACGATCAACCCAAATAGCAGCCCAATGTGACCCTCCCACTTATGCCGCAATTTGATTTTGCCGCAATTTGAATTGTCGCAATTTGATTTTGCCACAATTTGAATTGTCGCAATTTGATTTTGCCGCAATTTGAATTGTCGCAATTTGATTTTGCCGCAATTTCATTTTGCCGCAATTTGAATTGTCGCAATTTGAATTGTCGCAATCTGATTTGCCGCAATCTGATTTTGCCGCAATTTGATTTGTCGCAATGTGATTCGCCGCATCTTACTCCTGCCCAGTTTTAGTTCAAACACAAAACTGTTAACGTATTCTCTCTAGTAAGCGCCTCCTTTCGACTTCAAAAGTCTATAAATACTTTGCAGAGCTGTTCCCACTCCGCTTTTTGAACCAGGGATATCTAGATTGAACTTAAAATTTTCCCAATTTGGAAGATTGAAGAATAAGTGCCCCGGAGAACTCATAAGAGAGAATACCGTATATGTTTTTGTTTAGCCTTTTCAAAGCGCAAAATTTCTATGTTTTTTTCTAGATCTTACCGTATATTCTCGATTAGAAGGCCCCTCTCTAATAGAAGGCCCCTCTCTAATAGAAGGCCCCCTTGAGGACCTATATGTCAGCCTAGAAAAATAAATTCGCAAATCTGTTTTTCGCGTTTTCTTAGTTAACACGAGCTTACCTGATTCCACTTTTAAAATTTGGTTGAGCACGCAAAAATCTCAAAATCGACCCAAATTTTTTCCGACTTTTTTAGGTTTGAAAAATAGAAGGCCCGGGCCTTCTAATAGAGAATATGCGGTATCTTTTATTCACATTGTTTGTATGTATTTTATTCAGGTGTATAGAGATGGCTTATCCAAGTAAGGCTAGGATTGCGAAGTCCACTCTCATTATCGTTATCGTCGCTTCGATTTTGTGTGGCATCTACGTGTAATCTACTTCTTTTTTAAACTTGTTTTTAACTCTACAATTAATCCTTTAAGGCTTTTTTTCTGTTATCGTGCTGATGTACTTCCTCTGGATGACGAGCAAGTCCATCGATGAAGCATATATCGCTGAAAACTGTCGCAAGCAAGGCATAACCAAGCGGATCCAAGACAACGAAGCGTTTTCTAAGCTCAATGAGGAATATGCTAAAGTGGTAAATGACGTCACCCAGAAGGCACAGTTGGTGGAACGAAGCACTGTGCTCCGCAATCGCAAGACTGTTTTGGAAGAAGAAGTCAAAGAAGCTACTCAGAAGACACAGCGAAACCGCGAGGAGCGTAGTAATAGCAAGGTGGAGAACTTCAACCGTCATCCAGTCATTGTTCCGCCTGTTCCTCTTGGTCATGCTGGGTATGTGAGCAGCTCTTTTTTAAAATCGTCTTTAGGAAAGTTAGTATTTTTTGTTTTCAGAGCGGTTCATGTGAGAACTAGTGGTCATCCGACAATCCGTGCGAAAGCTCAGCAGCCTGCTATCAACGATATGTCAATCACTTATGGAGGGCCTTCTCGCCAGCCAAGTGAGAATGCGAAGCCATCGCAGAAGAATCCCAGTGTATCTTTTGGCAAGATGGAGGATCGTTCTTTGGCTTTGCGTGCAGTGGATTCTGATGTTGTCGTCAACAAGACTATGCCATCTTCGCCCAAGTCCGCCAAGAATGTGATGCTGCAAGCTAAGAAGTCGGGTTCTTCTACGGATGTTAGCAATTCAACTATAAATCTGGGTTAGCATCTCCCTGTCTGTAATTGTCCTGTTATTGCCTGGTGGGAGAGTGTACATGAAATAAGTTAAATAAAGCCAAGACTTGAGGGAGCAAGTGTTTCCTATCGACTTGGTGGTTTTGAGTTCGTTTCTTGTCACCGCATTCTTAGTCAAATTTTTTTGTTATCATCAGCGATGTAAAAATGTAAATTTTGGCACAGGCACCGCACCGGCACCGGTGCCGCACCGGGCCTGAAACGCGGCACCGGCACCGGTGCCGGCACCTAGCTGAACGTTTGCACTGGCACCGGTGCCTATCACATTCAGTACATTTTTAAGGAAAAATGTTAATTTTTAACGGGAATGAGTTTTTTGTGTTAAGAAAGTTAGCTTATACAGAAATATGAATTTTATTAAAATTAAGCAGCACCCGATGCTTTACCAAATAGTCCAGAACCTTCTTTATGCCCTATTGTAATTATTGTGACACCTGAGAACAGTCTTTCCATGCTAGCTGACGTGGCAGGGGATGGAAAGATCACGAATGCAATTTGTGATAGCTTCAGGAATGACTAAATCGACTAATATCTTCAAATGTTTTCTGAATCAGCTCACTTCCTTATTTCCTTTCTAATATTTTTAAATAACTTTTTTAAATTGTTTGAATATATTGGTTTATTTCTTCATCCAATGTGTCTAAACCCGGTTTTCGGCCTAATTTTTTCAAAATCCAAAGAGTGACTTCGGGCCTCTACTTGTTTGTTCAGTAGCAATAAGCTCTGATGGAACAGTTTATGGCTCTAAAGTTCAGAGTTTGAAGGTTCAGCAGAACTAAGACTGAATCTACATCAAATTTAAGCATACCATGAAGCGTATTGCTCTGCGACCCTTGTCAACATTAACCAGAAGCGCAGGAGTGCGACTAATGGATCTAACACCACTGCAATGAGATACAGGCGATCCGAAATAATTTTACTGAGCTCATATACATAAGATGTCAAACTGAATATTCTGACGAATATTCTGAATATTCTGGGGCGAAACTTTTTCTTGCCGCTAAATTTTTTTGTCGCCAAAACACTTTTTTTCTGGTCAAAAAAGCAGTTGGGCGACAAAAAAGAGATTTTCAACGACAAGTAAAAGTTTTGCTCAACAAAAAATGGCATGTGTAAAATAAGCAGTTGCAAGAAGAGCTGGAAAATAATGATATTGACTCCAATGAAAGTATCAAAGAAGGTCAAGACGATATTTTGGAAAATGGCAAAGACACTCTCATCAACAATTTCCAAAATCATCACTGACACTATTGTTGCCCATAGAGATATGATATAAGCAAGAGAAAAGTTGCACTGCTATTATTGAACGCATGCCAGAGATGGAGAATGAAGACAAAACTACCAAGAATGACACTGAACTTGTGAGAGCCATTGCGACTGAGATTGGAGTGGCTGGTGACCTTCGCCTATGGAAACTGAGACGACATGGCCATAAAAAGAATGGGAGACCCAGAATCATCAAGGTTCACTTTACCAACAAAGAATCTCGTGACACCTTCCTCTACTCATTCCGTAAGTTTCTCCCTAACTTTGCTAATGCACCAGCAAACCTCCTTGTGAGGCGTGACATGACTGTAATTGAGCTAGCCAAACTCCATGCACTTAGAAAACAAACCTTTGAAAATAACAAAAAATGTGGTCTCTTGAAGTTTTATGTATCTGATCTAACTGTAAAAGAAATCCATAATCCTCGCAAATTTTCGGTAGTAGTTTAAATATTGTCATCAAAATTTTTACTAGCCAAATTTACCAATATTGTAAAATTTATCTGATCAAAGTTGAAATTTTTATGCTGTCACTTTATTGAAAATTTCGTTGTAATTTTGCAAGAATCAAAACATCTAACGCCAATTTGTCGTTTTGCTGATTAATATGTAAGTGTAGCAGCCTATAAGGAGTGTGACTTACATTTTCTTAACTTTGTACTTGTTTTAGTTGCGTGATTGTATTTAATACATTTGCGTATGAAATAAATAAATAAAAAAAAAAAAATAAATGTGCACTTAATATTTATACTGAAATTGAAAAAAAGTTGGATTTTAGTTCAAAATGGGCAACGGTGCCAGCAGAAAACTCGGCACCGGCACCGGTGCGGCACCGGTGCCGGTGCTTTTTCGTTAAAATTTGGCACCTGCACCGGCACCGGTGCCAGCAAAAACTTGGCACCGGCACCGGTGCCCGCACCGGTGCTTTTACGGCACACCTAGAATATAAGAGAAATTTTTAAAAAACAATTGATTATAGCAAAAAGTCTTTATAGAGACAATTGAATATAGCAAAAAGTCTTTATGGGAAAAATAGTTTCGAAATTTTTTATTATTAAACAAAGTGTTTTCAAGAAAAATGTGTTATGAAATAAGCGATCACGGAATACTGGCTAAGGATGGATGAGCACGTTAACATCGTGGTGGAGCCATACGACAGGCGTAAGGAGGTTTCGAGATATTCGGGGTCGATGCCAAAAGCAACACTCCAAATCATGATAATAAGAGTATGCGCCCAGGTGGATTCGAACCATCAACGTCTACATCACGCCTTATAATCGCTCAGAACTTCATCCAGGGTGACCAGACAAAACCAAGTGGTCGTCCACTTGGATCAAAAATTTTTTTTTAATTCGAGCATGCTGAAAATGGTTTGACAGTGGTAAAAATCACGTTTTACCAAGAAAATTTTGAATTATCGTGAGTAATTGATTTTGATAAATCAAGAATTTACCATAACTCAAAATTTCTCGATAAAACGTGATTTTACCACTGTCAAACCATCTTCAGGATGCTCGAATTAGTGCAGAAAAGTTGTTTTCGAACCTGAAAACGTGAAAAAAGAATTTTTGATCCAAGTGGACGACCACTTGGTTGGTCACAC
Organism: Ditylenchus dipsaci; assembly: GCA_004194705.1. NCBI lineage: Eukaryota > Metazoa > Nematoda > Chromadorea > Rhabditida > Anguinidae > Ditylenchus > Ditylenchus dipsaci. The sequence goes on from SADC01000057.1 coordinate 74,981, forward strand.
TGCATGATGGGTTGTTAGTAATTCTAAGGGTGATTTAGGTCGCTGGTTCGAATCCACCTGAGCGCATACCTTTTTTTATTTTTTCGAAAAACAGGCGTTTGACTTTTCAGGTCATTTGGGTGAATTCAGCCCTACTCTGGAGTTACCTGGATATCAACCTGTCCAGGTGGTAGCCACCCCAGGTTTGGAGTTGGGTAAGTAAAATCGCACTTTTGGTCTTAACAAGCCGAATTCCTAACACAATTTTAAGTAAGAAAAAATGGTTATTTTTATTCTAAAAAAATTTTAATTTCGTAGGTCACCCAGGTGGACATCCACCTGACCAGGAGGGATCCACCGCACGTTTTGGGGTTTGCGTAGGTGAAATATTGATTTTGGTCCTAACAAACCTAATCTAACACATAATTTTAAGTTAGAAAAAATGAGTATAATTAAGAAAAATTTTACTGGGAGGAGGTAAAGGTAAAGGGACGTTTCAGCACTTTTTTTCAAATGAAAAAAAGTGCTGAAAGGCAAAAAGTGATTTTTTTGAAAAAAATTGCCTTGGTCCCCCCTGTTGTTTTGAAACCTTGCTTATTGGTGGTTTCAAAACCACAGGGGGACCAAGGCAATTTTTTCAAAAAAATCACTTTTTGCCTTCAGCACTTTTTTTCATTTGAAAAAAAGTGCTGAAACGTTCACGCACCGAGGTAAAAACCCAACTGTCGACCAAACTGACTGTCGACCCCCAACTGTCGACCATCCAACTGTCGACCCCCAACTGTCGACTCTCCCAACTGTCGACCCCCAACTGTCGACCATCCCAACTGTCGACCACCTACTGTCGACTCTAACCTTCGAGTTTAAGTAAAACGGTTTGTAAAAGTAATTTAACATAACTTGAAGCGGTCAAGCTCGTTTTATTTGCATGTTTTAAGATGCTTGCTATAGCCTTTTCTTAGCCAAAGAAGCGAAGTGAGGTTAATATTTCTGAGCTTACTTTAAATATATCACGTTAAATATTTATCTACTAAGGTGGAAAGAGTCGAATCAAGACGCAGCATGCAAGCTGAATTGGCAAGTGGCACACAAGAATTGGTGGTATTGGTATAAGAAAGTATTGGTCAAATTAGCTGGAAAGTCGAAAAGTACGAGTATTTTGCGAGTATTTTGAAGCCTACATTCATTTCTTAGTGTTTTGTCAAGAAGCTCGCGCAGCAAAAGTTTCTAACAGGCCCGCCTTATCTAAAGCTCTCAAAATATGTCCACTGGATCTTACAAAGCCGTGGCCCGTTCAGGAAAAGGCTACAGTCGACACTCGATATAAGGACACTCGATATAAGGACAGAAGTTCGTCCCTGCCTCGGGTCAGACACTTTTTTTAGCCCGATTTTCGAAAATTTTCACCGGTTTTGTTTTGTCAGTCTGGTTCCAAATATCGCAAGGATTCCGATTTTGCCGATCGTTTTTCAGAAATCCAGATTTTTTTCTTCTAAAAAAGCAAAAACTCGATATAAGGACAGGGATTTTTGAAAAAGCCTGTGTTTAAATCGAGTTTTTGCTTTTTTATAGGAAAAAAATCTGGATTTCTGAAAAACGATCGGCAAAATCGGAATCCTCGCGATATTTGGAACCAAACTTTCAAAACAAAACCGGTGAAAATTTTCGAAAATCGGGCTAAAAAAAGTGTCGGACCCAAGGCGGGAATGAACTTTGCCGGTCCCCTGAGTGTCCTTATATCGAGAGTCGACTGTATTCATCTTTGTCTCAAAGGTACGCATTAGATTATTGAACAGGTTAGTTTAGTTCCTTTTCCAGGACTTAACGTGTTTGCTAAAGCACAATCTGGCTGTAGAAAGTCAATTGCTCTTTGCATATCGGTGTTGCAGAAGTGTAGTGGTCAAAGACTATGTACTGAAATCATTGCTGTTGCTGCTACAAACAAACTAGCTCAAAGGGTAGTCAACCTATTTTTTGAGGTATATTTTGTTTTGTAGCTTTGTTTAGATCAGAGGCATGCTTCAGGAACTGTTGAAAGGGTAGTCAATAAGAACAAAGTCAGCCAAAACAAACTGAAGTAAGAATGCAAGCCAGATCCAAAATTTCATAAGTTGCCTGAATTCAAAAGATCCACTGAGACCAAGACCGAACCGAGGTAGTATTTAACGAGAACAAAGTCAGCCGATAGACAGGCTGATGATGGCGGTTTTGATAAAAAAAAAACTTGCCAAATTTCTTCTTCAGATTGGCTATCTAATGGGATACAATGGACGATAAGAATCAGCTCAAGATGAGGAAGAGGGCTTTAGAGAAAGTGGCCAAGGAAGTTCGGAGGAAGAAGACAACGCTTTTAGAAATTTAGATAATCCACCAATGTTAGTATTCGGTGAAAATTTTTATTTTTTGTTCTTCAGTTCATTTCAGTTTGTTGTTGAAATAAAGATGGCATGTTGTTTTTATACAGTCAACTCTCGATTTAACGAACCCCTGGGGACCGGCAAAAATATTCGTTAAACCGAGAGGTTCGTTAAATCAAGAGTTAATTTAAGCCATTTCATGTAATCGCTGGCTGAATAGGCGTTGAAAAAACTTCGTTAAATCAAGAGTTTCGTTAAATCGAGGGTTCGTTAAATCGAGAGTTGACTGTAGTGTTTTTGAATTCTTGAGGAAGTGTAAAATTAGGCAGCATTCGACAGTTGGGACCCCGTTAAATTACTTTTAGAAATTGTTTTACTGAAAGTCAAAGGTTAGAGTTGACAGTTGGGGGTCGACAGTTGGGAGAGTCAACAGTTGGGGGTCGACAGTTGGGAGGGTCGACAGTTGGGGGTCGACAGTCAGTTTGGTCGACAGTTGGGGGTCGTTCCTGGGAGGATATATATATAGAAACCAGGAGAAAGAAAGGGAAAAAGACGAAAAAGTTGGAATAAGAAGGTTTTTGACACAAAAACAACTACAAAGTGCCTTAGCAAAAGAAAATTTACCAAATGTGCTTTTACCAAAAATTATTTACCAAATGTGCCTTACCAAAAAAACTAAATCAATAAACGATAATTCAGAGAACACGAAAAGAATATTGGCAACAAAAAAGAAGCCAAAAGCGTCAAAAGCAAAACGAAAACGCAACCGATTATTCCCAGAACTATTTGTCATGAAATCTTTTTTCACAATAACTATTTTTTTCGAAACTATTTTTCCCATAAAGACTTTTTGCTATATTCAATTGTTTCTATAAGGACTTTTTGCTATAATCAATTGTTTCCTTAAAAATTTCTCTTGTATTCTAGGTGTGCCGCTTTTACATCACTGGTTATCATCCACGTGTCAGTGGATGAATTAGGTGTTCATTTTGAGTCGATCTGGTAATGCACGTATTTCATACGGCGTAAGAAGAAATAGTGGCTAAAAAATTAGTTTATCATCATTTTTTTTGGTGATCGAAAATTAATAAGCACTGGATGAAATGGCATTTTTTTGCAAAAAATGATCAAATTGTACCTTTTTTGGTCGAATGTATTTTTTTTAGTTTCGAGATACGTACCTTGGTCTTTTGTCAAATTTATACTAACAAGGGAGCATCAACAGTGGGTCACGCACTTATAGCTAAACGTGATATACCAAATTGTAGCATTATTCATGCTGAATCTTTTGGTATATCCACTTTTCGCGAACCGAGACAAAAAATGTCTGGAAAATCGACATTTCAAAAAACTAAAAAGTCGAAGATAATTAAAAGCCATTTTCTCTAAAATAGGCCACTTTTTGGTTCTTCAATATTTTCAAAATATTTGGTTTTAGTCTTATTCGAAAGAAGAGACAACTTTGAGTACGTTTAGAGACACAGTTTTGCGACTTTTGAAGGGGTGACTGTTTCATATCCGTAAAGGTTTAGAACGGAAAGTTAAAAATTTGAAATAATAATTGAAAATACTTGTCTATTTTTGTGTCGATGTCTCTTTTTGTTTGGACAGTATTACTTCATGATAAGATTATAGCGCAAATTTCAGTAAATGAAAGGAAACACTAACGAAAAATCGACGGTGCAGGATCAAAATACCCAAAGACAAAATACCCAAAGTACAAAACGCCCAATGGTCAAAATACCCAATAGTCAAAATACCCAATGGTCAAAATACCCAAAGACAAAATACCCAAATATCCAAAATACCGAAGAGTGGTCTTTTGGTGGACTTCTGACGTCCTATTAATATTATAATGGCATTTGGTGCATATTATATGTTGTGTATATTATGATAATAGCATATAGTGCACATTATCTTCACGATATGCATATTGAGTATTTTGTCTTTGGGTATTTTGACCATTGGGTATTTTGACCTTTGGCTATTTCGTACTTTGGATGTTTCGTACTTTGGGTGTTCTATATTTTGGGTATTTCGTAATTGGGTATTTTGTCTTTGGGTATTTTGATCCTGCACCAAAATCGACAATTACTTTCAATTGTGATTTCAAATTTTCAATTTTTCCGTTCGAAATTTTTCCGGACATAAAACAGTCCCCCCCCTTCAAGCTGAATCTCAAGATATGGCTAATTCAAAGTTCAACCTATGTCAAATGTCTGAAATATTGTAATTTTTACATTTTTGCAGATACATTTTCAAGTGTTTTGGAGCACCTCTGCATATTATTTAAAATTCTACACATAATTGAGCCAGCATATTTATTAAAATAGCGATTTTTGTCGGAAGACATATTTTTACCGAAAAAAAGTTTAAACATAAAAATCGAATTTTTCTCGAAAATCGGGTTTTTTCAATGATAAAATCTATTTTAAAGGTTAAAATAGCCCGCATAATTTTTATGCAGATTCTGACAGAACGGAAAATATTGAGCTATTCAAACAAAGAAAGTAAAAGTTAAACAACAATAAATCTATTGCACAATATTTTTTCAGAGGACCAAGAAGCTGTCTATTTTGTGTCAAATATAAAAATTATGCCGGGCTATTTTAACCTTTAACACTCGGAGCCTCATGCGTGACTTTTGCCATTTCTGAAGCAGAATTTCATGGAGAACAAGATGGCTTTTTCAGATTTTTTTTTCAAATCGGAAAAGTGGTTCAAATCGGCCTTTGAAACATGTGACCCATGCGCCGAGCACTACAAACTTAAATAAGGCTGTAATTTTTCTAGAACATGCTTCATGGCATCTGAAAGCACACATTCTGCGATACGAAATGACGTGTTATTTTTATCATACATGCTCTTCAGATTGACTCACAAAACAGTGTTGAAAGTCCGGCTGGGGAATATAAGGATTTCAAGGATTATGTTTAGAGTTGTAGAAATTCCCGGAAATATAGAAAACCCGGGAATATTCCCGGAATATTCCCAATATAGGGGAAAATACCGGAAGCCCGGGAATATTCCCAATGTTCCCGGAATATTCCCGGGAATATTCCCATTGTACAACCCTAATTATGTTTTAGATAGCCTATTCGTAAGCACTGCACACCCTGTAAAACCAATTAAAGATTTCGTGATTTATAAAGCATTTAGAATCGTTTTGCACTATTTTTTGTCTTATTTGTGCAAAAAAATTCAAAAGGCGCGCATTTAAATTTTTGGTAAACAATTTTAGCGATGTTTTGTATTCTTGTTAATATCTTTGAGTTGGTTCATGATAAGATCATGGTACAACCCTAATAGAAAATATTTGCAAATTTGTCCAACCCTAAAAAACTATATATTTTATTATATATCATGATCTTATCATGAACCAACTCAAAGATATTAACAAGAATACAAAACATCGCTAAAATTGTTTACCAAAAATTTAAATGCGCGCCTTTTGAATTTTTTTTGCACAAATAAGACAAAAAATAGTGCAAAACGATTCTAAATGCTTTATAAATCACGAAATCTTTAATTGGTTTTACAGGGTGTGCAGTGCTTACGAATAGGCTATCTAAAACATAATTAGGGTTGTACAATGGGAATATTCCCGGGAATATTCCCGGGAACATTGGGAATATTCCCGGGCTTCCCGGTATTTTCCCTATATTGGGAATATTCCCGGGAATATTCCCGGGTTTTCTATATTTCCGGGAATTTCTACAACTCTAAACATAATCCTTGAAATCCTTATATTCCCCAGCCGGACTTTCAACACTGTTTTGTGAGTCAATCTGAAGAGCATGTATGATAAAAAATAACACGTCATTTCGTATCGCAGAATGTGTGCTTTCAGATGCCATGAAGCATGTTCTAGAAAAATTACAGCCTTATTTAAGTTTGTAGTGCTCGGCGCATGGGTCACATGTTTCAAAGGCCGATTTGAACCACTTTTCCGATTTGAAAAAAAAATCTGAAAAAGCCATCTTGTTCTCCATGAAATTCTGCTTCAGAAATGGCAAAAGTCACGCATGAGGCTCCGAGTGTTAAAGGTTAAAATAGCCCGGCATAATTTTTATATTTGACACAAAATAGACAGCTTCTTGGTCCTCTGAAAAAATATTGTGCAATAGATTTATTGTTGTTTAACTTTTACTTTCTTTGTTTGAATAGCTCAATATTTTCCGTTCTGTCAGAATCTGCATAAAAAATTATGCGGGGCTATTTTAACCTTTAAAATAGATTTTATCATTGAAAAAACCCGATTTTCGAGAAAAATTCGATTTTTATGTTTAAACTTTTTTTCGGTAAAAATATGTCTTCCGACAAAAATCGCTATTTTAATAAATATGCTGGCTCAATTATGTGTAGAATTTTAAATAATATGCAGAGGTGCTCCAAAACACTTGAAAATGTATCTGCAAAAATGTAAAAATTACAATATTTCAGACATTTGACATAGGTTGAACTTTGAATTAGCCATATCTTGAGATTCAGCTTGAAGGGGGGGGGACTGTTTTATGTCCGGAAAAATTTCGAACGGAAAAATTGAAAATTTGAAATCACAATTGAAAGTAATTGTCGATTTTGGTGCAGGATCAAAATACCCAAAGACAAAATACCCAATTACGAAATACCCAAAATATAGAACACCCAAAGTACGAAACATCCAAAGTACGAAATAGCCAAAGGTCAAATACCCAATGGTCAAAATACCCAAAGACAAAATACTCAATATGCATATCGTGAAGATAATGTGCACTATATGCTATTATCATAATATACACAACATATAATATGCACCAAATGCCATTATAATATTAATAGGACGTCAGAAGTCCACCAAAAGACCACTCTTCGGTATTTTGGATATTTGGGTATTTTGTCTTTGGTATTTTGACCATTGGGTATTTTGACTATTGGGTATTTTGACCATTGGGTATTTTGACCATTGGGCGTTTTGTACTTTGGGTATTTTGTCTTTGGGTATTTTGATCCTGCACCGTCGATTTTTCGTTAGTGTTTCCTTTCATTTACTGAAATTTGCGCTATAATCTTATCATGAAGTAATACTGTACTCAGTGGGCATGAGTAGATATGAAAAAGTTATATAGGTTGACCACGCAGGTAGAAACTGGAATTGCGGAAGTCTTTGAAGTCACGTAACTCAGCTGGCTTTCGACATATTGACTTTTCATCTTCATTGTGGTGAACCTATGTAAGTTTTTTTGTATACTCATGCCCACTGAGTACAGTATTACCTCAGAAAAATCTCATAGCTTAAAATTTAGCAAACAAAAAGAAACATCGACGCAAAAATAGACAAGTATTTTCATTTATTATTTCAAATTTTCATCTTTCCGTTCGAAACCTTTACGGATATGAAACAGTCGGCGTTAAGCGAATTCATCAGGGAAAGAGAAATGACAAGTCAAATTATTCCTAAGAGCAGAGCGAAGAAGCGAAAAGCAGTGGTCATGCCTGAGGTGGAGCTGCGTCTGATGTAATCTCGCCGTGGCAAGAATCTCGTTATTTGTCAAGGTTTTTTCCACAATGCTTGCTAGGCTTGCAATCAGCAAAATTGAGATTAATCCTGCGTACTCTTACAACTACTCTCATACGGACGCGGACATGTTTATGCACTGGCGCTGCGCAAAGATATATTCAAACGGATGCAAGAAAACTTTGGAAAGCAATGCCGATGGACACTGCGTCAGGATGAGTCTTGGACACCATGCACACACAGCAGAAGCAGTCGATTTGGAGCTCAGAGAAATCAATTTGGATGTAGCAGAGTTTGCCCGGCAGAACGTTGTAAGTTTTCTCTATTTTTCAAGCTGTGTATTTACTCGCAAATCTCTTAGTTGTGTGCTCGTGACATTATGCCAAGGTGACTGAGAGTAAAACTAAAGCTGTAGTCAACTCAACTAATGTGGCAAGAGCCGTATGGTATCATCAGAAGGTGAACTGCTATTTTTAGATGCTGTAGTTTATTTTTCTCTTTAGAAGCTAAAAGATTGTCCGAATGGATCTTGTCTGCCATCTAATTTGGTCATTCCCGAAGACTTGAAGTTATACAACGAAGTTCCGTTTGTTCTTTTTGATTCGGGGAGAATGTCTCGGCGAATGATTATTTTCTCTACTCCTGCTTTGGTAGAGGTTTAGTTTCGTTTTTATTTATTCTGCAGTGTCTCCGATTCGCCGAATATTGGGGAATGGATGGTACCTTCAAGCTGGTGCAGATGGATGGAAACAGCTGATGACAATCCACGCCAGGTCGGTGAAACTTTCGTCCCTTGTTTGCATGCGCTCTTTACCGAAAAAATCGACTGGAACATACCGTAAAACCTCTATTAAACGGACACCCTCCAATAAACGGACACCCTCTAATAAACGGGAACCCTCAAGGACCTATATCTCAGCGCAAAAAAAAATTTTTGCAAATCTGTTTTTCGCGTTTTCTTGATCACCTCGATCTTAGTTGATTCCGCTTTTAGATTTTTTGAGTACCAAAAATCTCAAATCAAATATTTTTTTTTTTTCGATTTTTAGGGGTTGAAATTAAACGGGCATGCCCGTTTAATAGAGGTTATACGGTATACAGCATTTTTCGCAGAGTCAAACGACTTATTGCAGCTATTTTGGTCACAAATGCTCATATGGATTACGAAATAGCCGTGTTATCTGGGTTTGCAGCAGTTTTTCCTCGTAAGTTGCTTTTAGTATTTTGTAAATTTTTTTGTGCATTGTGAACTTTTTGGTGGTAACAATTCACGGATGTATGTTCCATTTTGCTCAAGCTCACATCAAAAAAGTCGCGAAGCTTAAGCTAAAAAAAGGTCTATGAATCTGGTGGAGTCTTCAGCGTCTCGTAAAGAAGCTCAAGAGTTTGGCCTACGTACCTGTTCTGGATGTTGTCGAATGCTACTATTTGATTGTGGGGGACAAAGCGTTCAGTTTGCAGCTGGATCGTCAGAACGTAGCTTATCAATTATTTTCTAAGCGTATGTTCGGTCTATTGATTTTTAATTTCATTAAATCTATATCTTTCTGCTTCAAGACTTGGATCGGACATGTGGGAGAAGACTGAGTCCGACGCCCACTATACGCTCATTCTCTGTGGAATTGTACTGAATTAGCTCGGGAGGGAAAAGCGAGAACTAACAAACTCACTTGAAGCTTTGCATCGATCTTTGCAGCTGGCAATGGGGACCACGGATGTCAAGAAACCTCAGTTCTGGAAGTGGCTCGGACAGCTGAAGTTTGACTACTCAATGCAAGAGGCTAAGCTGATTTCTCTACGCACAGGTGGTGATCCTAAGCTTAACAAGGTCGATGTGAAACTTTCAGAGAGAATGAAGAATATAGTACTTGGTTATGATAGAAGAAAGATGTAAAATATGTTGAGATCATGCATTGTTCACTCGACTTAATCATTGTTAAACTGTTGTTGCCTGATTTGTAATTTGCAAGAAAGGATAAACTTTGGATTAGGAGATTTGGGTTATTGCAGAAAGTCGGGTGATTGCAAATTCTATCGATTTGAATATAGTGTATATATAACATGTCAAAGTAAATGTTGTAATTTATTTCGAAGCAGTGTACGTGTTGGGTATTCATCCAAACAGTGCGGCAACGTCTGCGCACTGTATTGTCATTAATATTTGCTATGGTGAAATGTAAATTAGCTAATATACTGAATATGAATCATCCGATTGTCAAAGCGTATTATAAACGAAAAAAGCGATTGGCGAAGTATCTTATTGGGTAATATCATCTTTTTGAAGTATCTGATTATTCAAATAGCGCTTTTTGAATTATTAATTGTCAAAGCTATGTAAACCCTGGCACGCCATGTTAATGCTTCTGAATTTTTTCGGTGATTAGATTTTTTTTTAACTTACTTTTGAATCTCTATATAGTATTAGCATGTCTCTGTGACGCTCCGTTTTTGGAACTTTTGTGTGTCACGCGATTTATCCCACTTTTTGTGGACACTTTGTGGAGATCTTGGTGTCATTGGATAGCCCTTAACTGGGGAAGATCAGATACGTGTTCGTTTTTTCGTATCACCCATCCTGGACAAAAAAATTTAGGCCCGGAAGTTGGAGAAGTGGGATTTTGGAATCCACATTCAGTCATTTTGAGGGGTGGTGATTTTGTGCCACTTGATCGATAGTTTTTTCAAACAAAGTCGTGTTCCGGCAACATTGCTTATACAAATTGATAGAGCGACTAATTCTGAGTGTTTTTGCTCGAAAAATTGGTCAGGTGTTGTTGGAAAAATAAAAAGTTACAAGTGAATCTTGGTACTGACCAAACGGATTCTCTATATAGTATTAGGCATGTCTCTGTGACGCTCCATTTTGTCACTTTGTCCGTAACGCGATTATCATACTTATTGTGGACACAATGTACAGATGTTGGTGTCATTCGATAGCCTTTAACTGGAGAAGATCAAATACGTGTTAGTATTTCCACATCGCCTTATTGGACAGAACAATTTGGTCTAACAAAACAAATTAAAGTTGGAGAAGTGGATTTTTAGGATTTACATTCTGTTTTTGTTCGGAACTTTTGTTCGTAACGTGATTTATCCCACTTTTTGTGAAACTTTGTAGAAATCTTGGTGTCATTGGATAGCTTTTAATTGTAGATGAAGGCATGCGTGTTTGTTTTTCAATATCGCCTATGCCAGGCGGTGTGTAGGTGTGCGAAAGGGTGGGTAAGTATTGCAGCGACTTTTTCGAATAGGCTGATGGTATTGCTTTTTGTTACAATCAACCTAATCTTTGAAGGGCTAAATGAACCTGAGCCCCCCCCCCTCATTTGAACCTGAAACCCCTAAAAAAAGCTTGGGGAAAAAGGCAATTTTTTTTTAAATTTTTGTGTTGTTATTACTTTAACCTTTTCACTATAAAAGTCTAAAAAACATTTATTTTGAATTGTAATCATTTTTATACATAATCAGGTAAAAGATAATGAACTATAAAATTTTAAGAAAAAAAGCTCGGTCCCTTAAGCTGATTTTCTGGGGGAGTGTGCTCAGGTACAAATGAAAAAAAAATTGAATAAAACAAATTTTAAATTGGCGCCATAACACGCCAGATAGGCAACATGGAGGTGAAGCTCTGTGACGCTTTTTTCGCGCTTTTTTATTTCTACTCGCGTTTTCCAATGCTTTCCAGACCACCCCCTCCCCCCTATGTATATGTTATTTCGGTAGACTTTGTTGTTGCTGTTGTACAGAACTCCGACACGGTGATTGTCTGTTAATAAAGAGAAACAAACCTGCCACAGGCAAGTTTTTTGAGGTCACAGGTTCAAATCGGGTAGTATCGAACACCTTTTTTTAGTAAAAGTAGACCTTAAAGTCATAAAAGCGTCTGTGTCATTTAGGATGACTAAGAAAATCACCATTTAGTACCGACTTGGTGCTACCCAGTTGGCAGTATCCATTTGGTGATACCAGATGGTGGTGCCAAGTAGTGGTATCCAGGTGAGTGTACCCAGGTAGCTGTATCCTGGTATATCACCCAGATGGTGGTACACAGGTAGTGGTGCCTAGATGGGTGTACCAGGTAGTGGTGCCCAGGGCGTGTACCCAGGTAGTGGCACCTATGTAGTGGTGCCCAGATGGTGGTTCCCAAGGGAGTGTACTCAGGTAGTGGTGCCCAGTGGTAGTACCCAGGCATGTGTTCCCAGGTAGAGGTGCCCATGTGGGTGTATCAAGGTGGTGATAACCTGAGAAAGTGGAGCCCAGGTGGTGGTACTAGACGGTAGTAGTATTCTATAGCATCCTTCACACTCGGCGCGTAACACGACCCGCGTAACACAATTTGACTAGTGTTACGCGTAACACTGTTTTGAGTCGCGTAACACGAGTGGCGTAACACGAGTTAAGTACAGAACTTGTTACGCGACTCGTTTACGCATGTCTGTTACGCGTAACACTGCTTTTCGAGTCACGTAACAAAGTCTCGTAACACACTATTTTGTTACGCGTAACACCGAGTCACGTAACACCTGATTTTTGGCTTCTGGATTCATTTTTTTGTGTTTTGACCTTTTGAAATGTTTGTTTCTTATGTTTAACGGGATTTAAGAGTGTGTAGAAGTTTCTAAAAAATAGAATTTTCTGAAGAGATAGAAATTTTCCTATTTAGGAAGCATCTCATGTTACGCGAGTTGAGTCACGTAACAACACCCTGTTACGTGACTCGCTTTTGTTAAGTTATATCCCCATATAGTACTTGGATCCGCTGTGTCTTTTTTTCGCCACTTTTAACTTAGAGCTCAACTTTCTGCTACGTTTTGCGAACCTATGTTGGATATCTTTCCGGAGCACTCAGTACAGCATATTGTTTCTTTTTAAGTACAAAATGTATGATCAAAGCTCGCACTAAAAAAAATTTTCCTGCCGTCCAAATTTGAAATAATGTATTTTAGCCTGGATTTTTGTGGATGTTTGGGTTCCCGACTTCTCCCAATTTTCGCAAACTCATCTTTCGGTTGGTATCCAGGTAGTGGTATTCAGGTTGGGTAACCCAGGTGGTGCTGCCGCCAGGTGCTGATGCTCAGGTGGTCATGCCCGGTGGCTGAATTTTTTAAACAAACTCATAATGCAGTCGTGTCTCGATACAACGCAACCTTTGAATGATTCCAGCAAAAAGATTTGGTCATATTCACGTTCGGTATAACGCGACCTTTTTCTGGTCCCAAGGGGTCGCGTTATATCGAGACTTGACTATATAAATACTGCGTTAATATTGGCAGCCTTTTTATAAAATTAGTTTATTTTGAACAATCATCAGATTGTCAGCAAATCGTGCATATACCCTAAATGACTTTAGAATGACTAGAGGCGCCAATAGGCGCTTGTAACCCCTTAATAATATGAAAAATCTAACAGTTTTTCAAAAAGATAGAATTACACGAAAAATTGTTGTATCTTCTAGGAGATTCAGGATACCTTCTGGTCGTACACTTTCCGGATAGCTAAGGTGGGATCAAGGCGATTTGCTCACACTCCAGGCGACTGGAGTAGCATTCAGGCGTTTGGGGCACCTCCAGGCAGTTTTTAGTACCTTTCAGTAGGACAGGGTATCCAGATGGTTGAGTTACTATCCAAATAAATTTTCATCGGTATTTTGAATTAAATTAAAAAAAGCACTATGTTACGCGCCTCGTCTCAGCCATATCTATCGATTTAAAAAAGATCGCGAAAATAAATAATGAATCTGGTCTAAAATATAAAAAATGATAGCACTTGCAGATGGTAAACACTATATAAAGATGATTTCTATGCAAAGATGGGTTTTGTGAATAGCCCTGTGAAAAAGAATGCGCGGATATCTGAAAAAGATAGGAAATTCTCGAGGGATAGAGACTGTGTATTTTTAGGAGGACTTGATATAATGTGCCCTGGCATTGGATCAGACTTTTCAGGTGTTATCACCTGATTCAGACCACCTGAGTACAGTACTTGGCTCTGCCACTACCTTGATCTGTCTGTTGGACAGAGAAAACTGTAAATATCTTTCCTGTATGTCCCCAGTTAGCATCCTTTACCTTTGTATGATCGCCGTTTAAACGTAAATGTTGACAAACAAGAAAGAATCGTTGACCTCAAATGTGTTACGCGACTCGGTTGTTACGCGTAACATGTTACGCGTAACACGCGAAATGTTACGCGTAACATCAAAAGTGCTGTTACGCGACTTTTGTTACGCGGGTCTGTTACGAGACTCAAAAAAAGTGTTACGCGTAACAGGCTCGCGTAACACGAGTAGCGTAACAGAATTTGTTACGTGTTACGTGTTACGCCGGAGTGTGAAGGCTGCTTATCTATATTCAATGTTTGGAAATAGTAATTGACGCCTTTTTTTGCTTTTTAAACTTTTCTAGACAAGACTCGATGTGTCACGCTGTGTTTTTCTAATAGGTAGAATTGAGCATGCAAAGTATGAAAAAAGCACTTTCAAGATAGTTGTTTGCTGAGGCTGTGCATTAATTGAACAGTTTCACGTGCACTTCGTGATCAATCGACATTTATCAGTAAGTGAAGGCTAATAGAGGCGCCGATAGCGCCTTTTGACCCTATATAATATTTCCACCTGACATCTGTGTTGTTTAGGCAAATATGAACTTTGAAATTGCTTTGTCCGAACAGCGGTTGCAGTTTTAGGATGGGAGTCAAAATGAGGGATAGAAGAATTACCTACCGTCATCTAAATGAGCGTCTGAAGAATTTGGTCGATCGCTACGCTCAAGTGGAACTTTTGAAAGGAATGTCAGCAATATTGGCTGCGTCCTAAGCAAATATCAAGGTTACTTAAGAAAAAGCCGGTGAAACTCTGGAAAAATATAAAAAAAGGTCAAGAAACTGATTGGAGTAATAACGCACGATGATACACTTGGTAAAATTTGCGTAAATTTTTTAGTCCTGACAGATGCATTTTTAGATGGTTTTGAAGCTGATCCGCTGGACGAAATTAGCGCAGATGGTTTCGGAATTGTTATCACGGAGCGAATAATGCATTGTTTTTCAGCCAAAGCAGTGGTTAAACGGATATGTCATAAGCTTCTACTTCAAGCTACTTGTCGAGCGCAGCAGGAGGGACTTAACGTTGCCGAAGGCAAGTCAATATTCCATTTTATGGTAAAAAGCTAGATTAAATACCCTGTATTGTGCTCCAAACATTTGATCTTCAGATAACTTGGAAGATGAAGACGAACATGAAGATCTCCCAGATAATGATGAAGAAGATGAGATAGATTTTGCGAGTCTAAAGCGTCGACAGAAAAATCGTGCTTCAAATCGCAAGCGCTCGGTCGAGAGCTCTGATCCAGAAACACCCTGATTTAGACGTACAGTTATTATAAACTCGATCAATTGCGCTTGTTCGCCCTTTTTGGAATAAATTCGCTAGTTGTGCTTAGACATCTTCTTTTTTAACATTCCGAATTTTTTACTTCTATGATATCATGGCAATAAGTTAGCGCATTCTCTAAGAGACTATTAAGTGTTCCATAAAATGAAGTTTTCCAAATGTGTGATAAGATATAAGCTTAACACTATAGTAGACAAATAACGGCTTACAAACTTGGAGATGCTTAAGCCAAGTATCGCATCAAAAAAAATCTGCAGTTTAAAGTGGGTAAATGGAAAAAAAAATGTTTTCGAATTAAATTTTTTTCGAAAAAAATTTTTTTCGAATTAAATTTTTTTTCGAAAGGACTTTTATTGGCTATAAGTGGTTTGCGCCCTCAAAATGCTCATTTACGCCCTCAAAATGCTCATTTACGACCTCAAATTTGAAAATCGATCAAAATGCTTATTTACGCTTCAAATTACTCATTTACGCCCTCAAATTTCTTTTTTACGCCCTCAAATCGACCAAAATGCTTATTTTAGCCAAATTTTGCGGGAATTCAAATTTTTTAGTCTCAACCAGCGAAACCAGCCGATCGTCCACTTATATCATAAAAATTTTACATTTTTCATGTTCCAAAACCTGTTTCTGGACTAATTCGGGCATGCTGAAGATGGTTTGACAGTGGTAAAATCCGTGTTCTCGAGTATATTTTTGAGTTTTGGTGAATAATTGATTTCACCAAAATCAATTATTTCACAACACTCAAAAAATACTTGAGAACACGGCATTTTACCACCGTCAAACCATCTTCAGCATGCCCGAATTAGTCCAGAAAACAGGTTTTGGAACATGAAAAACGTTTAAAAAAATTTTGATCCAAGTGGACGACCACTTGGTACTCACATAGGTACTTCACCTAGGTACCATCACCAGTGCACCTCCGCCTGAGAAAACTTACCTCTCTCTCTCTGGTAAAGTCAAACACCGATTTAGTGCGACCTCGAGTTCGATGGACTTGGTCAAAAGTCTTTGAAAGTCTCGAAAGTGGAACCCCGATTTAGTGCGAACCTCGATATAGTGCAAATTTTTTCCGGTTCCCAGGGTCGCTCGAGTAAGCTCCTCATGCGTTCTCCTACAGAATGGCTCAGGGGAACTGAAGATACCGGTTTGGAAAGTCTAAACACAGTCAGACATTCGAGTTCTGAAAATATTACCATCTAAAATAGGGAATTCCCACCCAATTTGATCGATTTGAAGGCGTGAATGAGCAATTTGAGGGCGTAAATGAGCATTTGAGGGCGCAAATGAATTTTACCCACTTTTGTTTATGATGATGGATTTCCTAAAAGTGTTACCGTATTTCCTCTAATAAGCGCCCCGCTCCAATAAGCGCCCCCCCCTATTTTTTGACTAAAATTTGGAGTTAAAGCCATTTCTGATTGAAAATTTCAAAAATTTTTAGGGGTTTGAAAAATAAGCGCCCCGGGGCGCTTATTAGAGGAAATACGGTATTCGAAATGTAGGTGAGCCGTATTCATAAGCAGGTATTCGTTAAGCAGGTTTTCGTTAAGCATACAGTCGAGTCCCGCTATAGTGCGACCCCCGAAAGTTCGTTCCAGCCTCGGGTCCGACACTTTTTTTACCTCGATTTTCAAAGCTTTTTTAAAATTCTGTTTTGACAGTCTGGTCGGAAATATCTAGGGTTGTCGACGCGTCGAAAATTTCGACGCGTCGAGTCGACTCGAAAGTCGAAATTTCGACGCGTCGAGTCGAGTCGAAAGTCGAAATTTTCGCGCGTCGAGTCAAAAGTCGAAAATTTTTTCTAGACGTAAAATTGAAGGTCAAAAATTTTTCCGAACTGCAGGTATATACTCCAACCACTACCCTAACGGTTCTAGTGCAGAATCGGTTGCCGAAATATGCCTTGGTCCCCCTGTTGATTTTTTTGAGAACTTTTAAAAGTTCAATCTTTTATTTTCAAGAGCATATTTTATTAAATTACACAGATCTAACAATTTATAGATTAACACATATTAATCATAATTGTCGATACGATGTATCATAGACACACGTTCGAAGAAAAACTCAAGCACATTCTTTCCTTCTGCTTTGCAACTTTGACGGAAGACGGCCTCGGCGACATAAGACGATTTCAGTTCTTCAAAGAAACCTCGCAAGCGTTTGATTTTGTGCTTTAAATGATTCCAGAATCCTTCGATTTTGTTCGTATGGACACGGAGCGAATTGGTGTTCTCACCTGTCACAGTCCTAAAAATGCGAAAAAAAAGTAATCGTTAACATTTATATGAATTACCTGGAAAATCTATTCTTATAGCATATAGTGAAGTGTTTATAACCGATAGGCTTGCCTAATTGCTTTCCAAGTTTTTGTAGGCAGGCCATTCATCAGACAGTATTGTAGTTCGATTCTTAATTTTCTTCCTGATTATCTTGAGCAAAGTAGACTTCTTTCGATCTTGAACACGAAATGCAAAAGCTCTTCCTCCTTGTCCACGCTGAATCCCACCGAGAATCCATTGCTGATAGCTTCGCTTTTTTCTGCCGCGGTTGTACTTGCCTTTCGCGAGCAGGTCTCATCAATTTCTACGATGCTGGATGGTCCACCAATAGCTTTATCATTGAAGCAGTAACTAAATATGACAATCGATAACAAAAATACTTACGAAAAAGACTTACTTAGAACAAACTTCTCGACACATGTTAAACCAATCGCAAACTGAATGTTTGGCAAGCTTCAATTCTCTGCACACATGTCTATTGTCAAAGTCAACGATCCACATATAACAGAGAAGCAAAAGATTTTGGAGAGACAGATTGGAGCGCTGGAAGAAGGACCCGGACCTGATTGACTTAGCGGAACAAAAATGCACTTCGATTTGCATATCCACTAAATATAGTAAATACTATCTGAATTGCGTGTTTAAAATACCTGGACACCATCCTGCCTATCTGATCGTTTGAAGATTCGCATTTGATTCTGACATTTGTCGCAATCAGCACTATTCTTTAATAAATTGAGGCCAACAAGCGCTGAGATAACTTCATTATTTGACATAAGAAACAGATCGCGGAGAGTTAATGTATTGAAGTCGAATGTTTTCTTCAAAGACGTCTGATCAACCAAGAAAGAATTCGATTTCATCTTGCTTCTATAAAATAAAATCAACAGGGGGACCAAGGCAAAATTCTAAAAAGTTAACAGGGGGACCAAGGCATATTTCGGCAACCGATTCTGCACTAGAACCTGGTATATACTCCAACCACTACCCTAACTATAAATTCTTACAACTACAACAAATTACAACAATTTTCTCGTTGACAAGCTTACTTAACTGTACCAAAATGGTAGTATTCAGGTATTCTACCGGTCAGTGGCGCGTTGACCTAGTTCTGAGTCCGGTGCCAAAATATGCCTTAATCCCACTTTTTATTTTTCATTAAAAATTGCTTGGTATGCCAGAAGAGTCAGTAGGGGTACCAGGTGAGCTGGTAGAGGTACCAGGCGAGTGAGTAGAGATTACTGGAGAATAGGTAGGAGTGCCAGGAGAGTGAGTTCTACTCACTCAGTACGTATGCCAGGAGAGTGAGTAGGAGTACCAGGTGAGAGGGTAGAGGTGAGTGAGTAGTTGTACCTGAAAAGTGGGCAGGTGATCCGAGAGAGTAGGTAGAGAGCCTAGAGAGTGAGTAGGTTTGCCAGACGAGTGAGTAGGTGTGCCGAGAACGCAAGTGCGACATTCAGTAAGGGAAGGTGAGCAACGAGCATGAATAGGTGAGCCAGAAAAGTGGATAGGTGGGCAAGAAGTGTATGTAGGTGTACCAGAATAGTCAGCAAGTGTGCCAGAAGCACAGGTAGTGATGCCCTGAGAATAAGTAGGTCGGCAATGAGAGTGACTAGGGGTGCCAGGTAAGTGAGAGGCATACTCAGGCAGGAGAGTAAGAAAGGGAGTTCCGAAAGTGGGTAGGTCAGCCAGGAAAGTAGGTAGGTGAGAAGAGAATTTAGCAGCTTGATTAATAAATTTAATTTGCAGCTTGACCAAGGCGAGGGTGGTCCACCGACAGGTGACCCGAGCTAGTGGTCATCATTATGCGACTGCGGCGGAGGAAAAACCTTGTTTTGGAAAGTTAGAAATTTTACGTGTCGAGACGAAAGGCAACGTGTCAAAATCTTCGAATCGACGCGTCGGGTCGAAAGTCGAAATTTTCGGGGGTGGGGGTGTATATCAAAGTAGCTTTTTTGGGGGGTGGTGTTGGTATATCATAGTAGCGTCATAAAAGGTTTAAAGGACCATGGTTTTTTGCGCTCAGCGGTTGTCCTCCGCCAATTAAATTTCTTTCTTAATCATTGAGCTTCTGTTGGGATTTTTCTACGTGGTTTCTAACATAATTATACCTAAAATTAAATTCTACGCCTTGTTTTGTTAGAAACCAAGTTTAAAAATCCGAACAGAAGTGCAATGGTTGGGAAAAAACTTTGGATTGGCGGGGGACAACCGCTGCGCGCAAAAATCATGGTCCAATAAACAAAGAAAATTTTAGCTAAGACGAGTCGTCTTTACCCTTCGTCTTCCGTCCACCTCCTCGTACTTGTAATTTTTTGGGCCTCTTACTTCGTCCTCGTACCTCGTTTTTGGAGCTGCTCGTACTTCTCCCTCTTCCTCGTAGTACGAGGACGAAGATGAGGACGAAAACGAGGACGAGCTCCCAAAACTGTTCTTAATGTTTTTTATAGATCTGTAGTTTCACTGAACCTGCTTATTTATAGGTCCATAAGGACATTTCACGCTAGTGTTTGTCCTACCATCTGCCAATTTTCAGAACAGCCAAATATGGAAAAGAAAGATTCTACTTCAGGTGGAGCTGCTCGTGGAGGTGGAGGTCGCTATGGACCGATTCGTGCATCTCCGTATATTAGGGTTGGCTCACCAATTTTGTATTATCGTTTTATTCAGCTATGATTCGGTTTTGATTTAGTCAACCGTTCGATGGGATTATGCTCCGGACATTTGCAAAGGTTTATGGACACTCATACCCGTTTTTAAATTAAACTAGTGACTTTTCAGATTTTAAGGAGACTGGCTTCTGCACTTTCGGGGGTATGATCTATTTTTATTATCAAATTTATAATTTTTAATCGATAGACTCATGTAAGTTCTTGCACGACCGAGGAGACTACAAACATGGCTGGGAATTGGAAAGAGGTACTACTTTGTCTTCCAATGTCTTTTATCTACTATTTATTGCCATTTTTCAGATTGGGAGGCTGGTCGACTGAAAGAATCCAAGAATGATGAATATGCAGTTGCGAGTGATGAAGAACAGAGGGAAGAGATGCCTCGCCTCTGCTTTCTCTGTCATAATTCGTTTAAAAACCCAGTGGTCACCAAGTAAGCGTACGGAATTAGCAAAAACGTCATACTTTTTTCGCCTAATTTTCAGATGCAAACATTATTTCTGCGAGAAATGGTATGCTCTAGTTTTTATCTAAATGGTTTGATTTTAAATTTAGTACCTTTTCAGTGCTATCGATCATTATCAAAAATCTAAGAAATGTGCTGAGTGTGGTTCCAAAACCAATGGCTGCTTTTCCGTCACTAAATGTATGTTTCTCGATGTTTGTTGGCTTTTGTGGTGTTGATTCAATGACATATTTAGTGAAGCAACATGCGGAGAACGATGAGCAGGTTAAACGGCTTCCATTGGAAAGAAAGGTTAGCTAGATTAAATACCCTGTATTGTGCTCCAAACATTTGATCTTCAGATAACTTGGAAGATGAAGACGAACATGAAGATCTCCCAGATAATGATGAAGAAGATGAGATAGATTTTGCGAGTCTAAAGCGTCGACAGAAAAATCGTGCTTCAAATCGCAAGCGCTCGGTCGAGAGCTCTGATCCAGAAACACCCTGATTTAGACGTACAGTTATTATAAACTCGATTAATTGCGCTTGTTCGCCCCGTTTTGGAATAAATTCGCTAGTTGTGCTTAGACATCTTCTTTTTTAACATTCCGAATTTTTTACTTCTATGATATCATGGCTAGGCTCTCTCCTGTTATATCCAAAACTGTTACATCTAAAAATGGTTCTAGTTTTATCAGGTTCTCGCCAAAAGTTCCAGCAAGGTTTTAGCCTTTTAAGTTCAATTTATTTATGATACAATACTTCAGGCTTTCCCTCTAATACTATATGGAAAATAAAAAAATTTAAAATGAAAAGCTAGAACCGTGCTAGAACTTTTGGCGAGAACCGGATAAAACTAGAACCATTTTTAGATGTAACAGTTTTGGATATAACAGGAGAGAGCCCATGGCTATAAGTTAGCGCATTCTCTAAGAGACTATTAAGTGTTCCCATAAAAATGAAGTTTTCCAAATGTGTGATAAGATATAAGCTTAACACTCTAGTAGACAAATAACGGCTTACAAACTTGGAGATGTTTGGGCCAAGTATCGCATCGAAAAAAATCTGCAGTTAAAAGTGGGTAAATGGAAACATTAGAGCTGTTGTCAGGCGGCGTTGTCAGAAAATTGTCACAGTTAACCGGCTATGAACCATTGTCGGAATGATGGAACCTGTGTCCTTGCTAAAACTGATTGAACCAATTGGAAAAATAGCAATAAGAGATGGAATCATCCATCCATCATGCATTTGTTTTTTTCAATGCTTCAACTCTGAAATATTTTTTTGCTACTATTTTTCTGTGATTAATTTGGTTCATCCATTGCACATCAATTATTTCATCTCTTCTAGAGCTATTGTCCCAAAGCAGTCCGCTTAGTCAAAACTTTTCCAATGCCATCGTTTTACAGTGTTCACAAGCTTCCAATTCATTTTAAGGGGGTCAGTTCATTTATCATCATCGGTAGCAGTGCCCTGGTTAGCAGGCCAAGACACACACGCTCCAAGGCTGTCCACTCCAATAATTATCTACTCCATTCCATCTAGTAAAAGGGGAGAGTGGGTATCCAATGCCTTTTCCTCTTAGATTAGGGTGTGTCTATACCAAACACATACTCTGAGCACATCTGCTCTCTGTGTGTGTCTGGTTTGGCCGTCCAATGTTTGTCCCCCTTCGCCCTACAATTTATTTCTATATTTATTTTGGAAAGAGACAGATTCCCCATTTCCACTTCCGTCTTGGCTGCTTTATTGATTGAGCGAGTTGTTTTTACAAGAGAATTTCTGGCGCTATTCGGTTTTAATCCCCCCCCCCCAATAATTTTTAGGCTTAGCCTTTAGGCTTCGGGGCCTAGGCATTAGGCTCAGGGACAACCCATGCTAATTTCAGCATCTTTCAAAAAAAGTATGGTTTTGGGACACCTAAAAAATTATGGGGGGGGGGGTTGTTAAAACCGAGTAGCTTTTTTTGGGAGGGGGGGGTGGCGTGTTGGTTAAAAACGAGTAGCGTCGAATTTCTTGGGTACTCCACAGGTGTACGGAATGAAATATTTGATCCATTCAACTCCTAGGGGTAAAATATCGATTACCGACGGTCAATGAATTTTTTTTTGAAATTTTTGATCAAAATCGTCAATTTTCAGGGCAAAAGTTTCTGGAAAGTCGACCCCAATTTCAAAATCTCATCCTGAATACGAATCCTTTGAGATCAGATCAAAATAATTTTTATGGGCTGATACATAGCTATTTTGAGTAGATAGACCAGGAATTTAGCACCATTTACCTTTTTTAGTAGATATCTCAGTCTATAAAAAATATTTCGATCTGATCTCAACGTACCGTAAATCTTCTAATTAAAGCCCATGGGCTTATATTAGAAGATTTCCGGAAATTTTTTATTTGTGGCATTGTGTTTTTAGCCATGAAAAAACCAACATTCTCGGGCTTACGACCACTCAAAATATAGCCCTGTTCCTTAGCTACATTTTGAGTGGCTGTATGTCTGAAAAAGATTGATTTTTCATAGCTTAAAACACAATGCCACAAGTGACTTCGGGGGGTCACGTCTTCTAATATAAGCCCATGGGCTTTAATTAGAAGATTTACGGTATTCGGGTTCAGGATGAGATTTTGGTATAGGGTCGACTTTCCAGAAACTTTTACCCTAAAACTTGACGATTTTGATCAAAAATTTCAAAAAAAAAATCATTGACCGTCGGTAATCGATAGCCGTCCCTCCTAGGGGCTAAATGGTATGGTCAAAAACAATTCATGGTGGTGTTTTTTTACATACAGGGTGTCCCGAAATTACGCGCACATCGGAAAAAAATCGTGTAGATAGCATTTTGCTCGGTCGATTTCCATTCTCGGATCCTTACCCGTGGAAATCTCCAGAATATTTGGATTTTGAAAATGAAGAACACATGCCACACCCAGAAATAGACACCATCGCTTGAAGATACCTAAAAATGAGAAACAAGAGAAAAGCAAGAGACGGCGAGCACAAAAAACAACTTATCTAATGAAAAGTCATCCTTGATTTATCCTTTCCATGCGACAAAATTCTGCAACTTATCGAACGAAAACGTCAGTACCCTTCCAAGCAAAGCATCAGCGGCTTTTCAGGTGAATGCTGGATCTCAAAATGATATCGAAATTGATGAGCCTAGCGGATTTGAACAGTTTAAAGACAAATTAAAAAATGTGCGTGTAATTTCGGCACACCCTGTATATATTGTGTTTTAGTGATGTATTTCAGCCAGGCGACTGGGTCTAGGGTATCGTATTTTATCTAATTATGACCGAGTTTAATTTTCTCCACCTTAATTTCAAGTGGTCTTGGGATTCTGTTTTTTTTCTGCGGTTTTTGCTTTGTAAAAAGTAAAATATATTAAATTAAACTTAATTTATTTAAAATATAACAGCTCAATAATTACAGTGACAAGAAAATTTTCTCACCAGCTGAAATTTTTAAAAAGTAGACTCTTTTAATTATTTCCAATAGGGCATAATTAGAGTGAAAATATTCTCGTTTGCCGGGATATGACGATAAGTTTGAGTACTGACAGTTTGAAACAACGACTACCGTATTTTCTCTATTAATCCCCCACTCTCTAATAAACCCCCACTCTCTAATAATCCACCTCCATATGGACCTTATATTTCAGCCTAAAGCAGACATTTTGCAAATCTGTTTTTTGCGTTTTCTTGATAAGCACGAGCACTCCTGATTCCACTTTTCAGATTTTGGTTGAGTACCCAAAAATCTCGAAATAGACCTCAAACTTTTCTGATTTTTTAGGGGTTGAAAAATAATCCCCCATGGGGTTCAATAGAGAAAATACGCTATCTAACCTTTATTCATATTTGAGCATCCGGGAATACCGTATTTCCTCTAATAAGCGCCCCGGGGCGCTTATTTTTCGAACCTCCGAAAATCGGAAAATTTGGAATTCGATTTCGAGATTTTTGGGTGCTCAACCAAAATATAAAAAGTGGAATCGGTAGAGCTCGTGGGAGTTAAGAAAACGTATCGAACAGCTTTGCAAAATATTGCTTCTTCACTGAGATCCAGACCCTAAAAGTCGAGGGGGGGGGGTGCTTATTAGAGGAAATACGGTATTTTGAAATTATGATGCCTTTTTCAGTTTTGTGAAAATATTTTGTATGAAGGGTTGTCTAACAACAAAAATCTATTGGTAAATTACCGTATAACCTCTTTTAATCCCCCAGGGGGATTATTTTTCAACCCCTGAAAAATTTCGAAATTGTAAAACAAAAATGCCCTTAACTCTGAAATCCTAGTCAAAAAAATGAGGGGTGGGGGATTATTAGAGGGTGGGGGATTAATAGAGGTTATACGGTAGGTGCTTTATATCAAACATATTTTTTGTTGTAAAAACTACCATAAACTGTCCATTTATCCAATTGCAAAATATTTGAAATCGGTAAACATATTCTCTGTCCAACTCCCATCTGCACGTTGCATATTATGTTGTTACATTTTTGGCTTTACAGGCAAATGTCGGCTGGAAAGTGATGCTTAGGGCTTAATTTTGTAACGCTTTTACCTGGTTTTGCTTGAGTCATGGGCCAGTGCTTCTCCAGATCGTCAGGCCATGCGAATGAGCATTCTGAGGAGCCATTCAAAGCCATCGACTTTGGTAATCCCGAGTTTATGGCTGCTGGCAGCAGGGGTGTGAACAACTCCAGCTACAGAGCCGACTCTCTGCAGTTAGGAAAGGGATCCATCGGAGGCTTTAGCCATTCCAACAATTTGGGCGAAGGCCATGCTATACTTGGAAGACAACAAATGGGTTACCAAGAAGAGTTTGGATCTACTCCCAGGAGTGCTGATGGTCATAAAGGTAGGCAGCATTGTTCCGATTGAAGATTTTGTTAAAAAAATTTGGGACTTGAATATTTCTGCTGTTGAGATCAGCACACTAAGACTGTATTGTTTCCCCTTGTTTAGGAACAGTAGGCCAGCGTGTAAAATAGGTAAGAAAACTATGTTTGAGCCGTCCTTAACTGCTGTCTGAAAAAGGAACAGTGTAGACTGAAGGAATCTTGGGCTGGCGCCCTTGGCAGAAGAATTAGTTGGATTAAAGTAGTTAAACTTTTTTATAATAGACCCTTTTTAAAAAACGACAAAAATAGTGATAAATAGCCGAATTTCAAACACTTTTGAGAATGACTTTGATGCAACTTTTTGCAGATGCTTCCAAAGAGAAAGTGATAGCCCTGTACCAGTACGAGTCAAGGTCGGAAGGAGACCTCAGTTTCCAAGTTTGTTTTGTTGAACTTTTTTACATTGAAAAAAATGTTGCAGAAAGGAGATGTCATGTACCTGATGGACAAGAGGTTGGATATGGTTTTTATTTGTAAAAATATGTTTATATAATTTTCTTCTTGAATAAAAGATTGCACCCCTGATTAAATTTTTTAATTCTCACATTTTTGCAGCAACGTCGACTGGTGGTACGTCAAAAACCAGAAAGGAGCTGCAGGATATGTGCCCAGAAACTTCGTGGCTCTACAAAAAGCTCCTGAAAGCGAAGAGTTGGTTTATTGCAATCAAATTTGACCAAATATACTGAACATGTAACCTAATTTAAATCATCCACTTTAGATGGTTTGCTGGCCGTATTCCGAGAGGTCGTGCTGAACGTTTGGTAGCCTCTAACAATCTGCCCAGCGGAACCTTCTTGATCCGTGAGCGAGAATGTGACCAGTTGGAGTATGCTCTAACCATCAGGGATGCGGGTCATGTAGATTCGGGTCGTGGCAGTTTTGTAAAACACTACAAAATCAAGCAGCTGGACAATGAGGAGGGCTTTTACATCACCACTAGAATGACTTTCGCCACACTTAAGGATTTGGTTGCCTACTATTCTGGTGAAATTTTGTGTTTGCTTCAGCCGAAAAAATTACGACTTTACCAATCGTTTTTAGAAAACTCGATATTTCTGCTATTAAGACCGGCAGTTTCAAATGGCCAGCATCATATTTAAAAAATGAAGCTTGGTTATTGAGAGCTGCTGGCCTTTATGACAATAATATTTTTTTCAAATTCATCTCAAAAATCGGAATCATTACGATTTTTAGACTGATTGATAATGTTTTCGGCCGGCCGAATTTCGGCTTTTACGGGCGAAAACCGACATTTTTTCGGTTTTCGGCTCCAACCCTACTGACTGACCAAAGACTGGCAAACATCTTTAAAATTGGAGTAAAAAACGTGTAGGACCTGACTGGGAGTCGAACTCGAGGATATTGATTGAACATAAATATATTAATATAAAACTATATTGAACATAAAAATTTAAAAATCTTGTTGACTACCTGCATCGAGACTCAATTTTATACAGTGGAGTCCCGCGATAACTCCACCATAGTATAACCTCAGTAAAATTTGGTTAGACAAACTTTACCCCTAATATAACGCCAGCGTCCACGCCCACACCCCCTCCCCCCCCATCCCCCGTTACGTCACTCGCGGCGGTCAAGAGGGTCGGCGTTGTAGCGGGAATCGACGTACCTCGTTATTATTTACATTTTTAAGAGAGATCCGATGGCCTTTGCTGTCAACTCACCTTCCCAGCCCGAGAACAGCTCCCACAAGACCTGATCTAAGCCATGAGACTCAACAGAATTGGGAGATACCTCGTCACCAACTTCAACTAAAACAAAAGCTTGGCGATGGTAATTTTGGAGAGGTCTGGCTTGGCAAGTGGAGAGGTGGAATTTTTCGGCAGTATTCCAAAATAAAATTATTGGTGGTGTTTAGGAATTGTTGATGTAGCTATAAAAACGATGAAACCAGGCACCATGTCTCCTGAAGCTTTCTTAGGGTAATTTTAGTTCTCGCGCTAGAAGTCTACGTCACAAATATGGAAAACTATAAAAGGCAGAAGTCTAATACCGTATTTTCTCTAATAGAGCCACCGGTTGCTTTATTTTTTGGATGCCCGAAAGTCTAAAAAATTTTGGGTCAATCTCGAGCTTTTTGGGTGAAAATCCAAAATCGAAAAAGTGGAATCGATAGAGCTCGTGGGAGATAAGAAAATGAACAGTCCTGCAAAACATTTACTCTGCCTCGATATACAGACCCTCAAAGTCGAGAGGGTGGCTCTAGTAGAAGGGGTGGCTCTATTAGAGGAAATACGGTAAGTCTTATATCTTTTCTAGCATATTTCCAGCTTATCTAGCAAAAAACGAAGCCTAAATGTTTTTTTAGCAAATGTAATTAATTAGAATTTTTGATTTTGGAGACCTGAAAAAGCAAAAACAAATCTGAAAAAGTCGGCTTTGTATTGATTTTTTTTATTGAAACACAGCGTTTTTGTTTTATTCCAAAAAAGCTCTGAGTTTTGCGTATCTTTTTGACCACATCAAAAAGAAATCCAAAAATTTTTGCATTTGCAGTGAAGCGCAGATCATGAAGCACTGTGATCACGCAAACTTAGTCAAGCTTTATGCAGTGTGCACTACTGAAGAGCCATTTTACATTATAACGGAGTATATGGAGGGTGGATCTATGCTGCAATACCTCAGAAATGACAAGAACCCGCTGTCCATCCAGGCCATGATTGACATGATTGCTCAGGTCTTTGCTTACAACTTTTATCCCGCCCATTTTCAAGTTAATAAACTTCAAGATAGCCAATGGAATGAAGTATCTGGAAGAGCGCAAACTGGTGCACAGAGACCTGGCTGCCCGAAATGTGCTGGTCGGCGAGAAAATTTCCGGCGTCCCAGTCGTCAAAGTAGCCGACTTTGGGTTGGCTAGGAAACTGATGGAGGAGGACATCTATGAGGCTAGGACTGGCGCCAAATTTCCCATTAAATGGACGGCTCCTGAAGGTGATAAATAAAAATAATTATTTAGTGGATAGTTTTTTGATTAAAATATTGGGTTTTAGCTGCTACCTGCGGAAATTTCACAGTGAAATCGGATGTTTGGTCTTACGGTTAGTTCATTCTTAGGGACACAACAGTTAGGCTGTCATACCAGGGCTCCAATTTAGAACTTCTCAATAAAAAAAGTTCAAAAAAGAACATTTGCTTAAAAAAGACACTTTTACCAATTCCTATAATTTTATCCAGTGCTTTTTGCCATCTTTGAGCAAAAATATTGAAGCAGCATAAAAAATATTTTGGTCTTGAAAAAGACAAACCTTTTGAAAAATGATGATTCGAAACCCTGTGCTATACTCCAAGAAATTGGATATTGCGCTTTTAAAACGCCTAAATTCTAATTTTCATACAACTGCATAGTTATTTTCCCGTCTTACAGGAATATTGCTCTACGAGGTTGGTATTTTTGTCTTATAAATAAAGAATAATATTTAAAAATGACCGCGAATTTCTTTAAAATGTCCGCAAATTTCAAACCGGCATGTTTCTCTAAACTTTTGTATTTGTTTTTATATATTTTTGTATTTCCGTGTAGCTTAGAATCCCAGCTTTCTAATGAGCTATCAAACTCCATTGAATGATTTTTAAAATATCAAGATTTATTTGGTTGAACAAAGTATTTTTTTTTCGAGCACACGTGTAAATCTCTACGTTTAAAGCTGAAATTGTTATCATACAATGCTGTTTGATAGCTTGTTAGAAAGCTGAGATTCTGAACTGCACGATAATGCAAAAAAATTTCAAAAATCATGAAAAATTATCGCAAAAAATAAAAAATGAATAAAAATTTCAGATTTGAAATCATTTTTCAGAAATTTAAGGTCAAAATTAATACCACCCATGATTAAATACCGTATTTCCTCGACTAGTGCGACACTGCTAATTCAAAATTGTATTTTAAAGGGCCATACTTGTTGATGACAATGAGAATTTGACAAATTCAAATGCGCGCGGGACACTTTTATTTCGTCTCGCACTGTACTCTTTTGAGTTATTTTGAACGACTCAAAAGAGTAGAGAGCGAGACGAAAGAGAAGTGTCGCGCGCGCATTTGAATTTGCCAAATTCTCATTGTCGTCAACAAGTATGGTCCTTTAACATTGCATTTTTGACTCAATTTTTTAAAACTGCCCTCAGGCATGCTTCAAGTTATAACTTACGATCAGGGTTCGCCAATGAATATTGTCGGAAAATTGTCCGTCGAACTTGCAATTGTCTGACAATTGACCAACCATTTCCGAACATTTCTCAATTTATCTCCGATAAATTAGTGAAAATGTCGGAGCCAGAGAGGTTGCAATTGTCCGTCTTTTAGACAACTGTCGGAGAATTTTGGACAGTTTTTCGCGTTTGCAGTTGTCTGACAATTGCCGAACCCTACTTACGACTAAATTTCTATACTGAACGGGGAGGTAATTTGACTGAAATTGTTCTGAAAAAATAATCAAAAGCACAATTTTCTACCAGGGAGTGTCGCCCTATCACAGAAAATGCGGTAACGAAAAAGCCCAATCTAACTACCATTCAAAACCTATCTGAAACACAATTTTAGATATTCACGAGAGGTCAAGTTCCATATCCAGGTATATGACACAATTTTTTAGCATTATTTATTTTAAAGGTTCCCTAACGTAGGTATGCACAACCGAGAAGTTATTGAGCAAGTGGAAATCGGCTACCGAATGACCATGCCTAAAAATTGCCCAGAACAGATCTACAACGAGATCATGCTCAAGTGCTGGGACAAGCACCCAGACAGACGCCCTACTTTTGCCTTTCTCTACAGTTATTTTGACGATTTCTTCGTTTCCTCCGAAGGTGCTTACCATAAACAGTGACAAATATTCCTATTTTTTCAAATTTGAAGTAGCCTTTGAGGTAAATATGGTCTTTTCCTGCTATATATTTTTGACTTTTTTAGAACTTTTTGGCAATCTGTTTCGTTCACTTTGTAGTTTGTTGTCTTTGTTATTTTTTTACATACATCCATGCTTGATTTGACGAAACCTCTTAAGTTCAATCCCCCGGTGGATCCTACCACTTCAAAATATATGATAAATTTATTAACACTGGAATGTCTGATTGTACTAAGAGTACATCCTTGTGCAGAATTTCACGCTGAAGACGATGGTGAATTTTTTTAATCACTATTTGCGGGTCAGCTGCACCTAAGAACCGACCAAGTCAAGATTTTTGCGTATGAAACTTCAAGAGCGCAGATCTCGTCAATTTCTACTATCGAATACAGTCTAACTGGTCTCTCTCTCCCATATTGTCCTGTTGTAGGTTATTGCATTCTTTTTAATAATCATAAGCTATAAAATTTCGCTTTTAAAATATAGAATTTTATATAAAATTCAATAGCAGAACCTTTTGATGCAAAGAAGCAGAATAAAAAACAAACGTATAACAAACGACCGTAGAAACCCTCCTTGCCCTTGATAAATTTCTTATTTTTCGGCTTGTAACCATCACTTGTACAATCAGGCATTCCAGTGTTAAAAATAGGTATATATCGAAAAATCATTTTTTGTGATTTCACAAGACATTTTTTTAATTTACTAGTCTCTCAGTCAAAAGTATTTTGTTATTGGTGTACAGTCAAATATGAATTTAAAGAGCAATGTTTTTTGAAGATAAACAAAATAAAGATAAAATATGGCTGGACTTGGCCGGAGATTGAACTGGAGAGATGGCTTGTTTATTTATTGACCACTCTAAACATCAAGATTTTAAAAAATCAACAATTGTCATAGTAACTTGTTTTTCAGGATATTTTTGTAGATATATACGTAAAATGTGCTTTAACTGGTCTCTCTCGCTCATATTGTCCTGTCGTAGGTTATTGCATTATTTTTAATAACCATAAACTATAAACTTTTCCTTTTAAAATATAGAATTTTGCATAAAATTCAATAGTAAAATTAGTAAAACCTTTTGATGCAAAGAAGCAGGATAAAAAACAAGTGTATAACGTGTAACGATAAAAATATTAATTTAGAAAAAGTTTTTCTATAGAACTCGATACATAGACACGGTTTTTCATTATAGAATTTTCAAAAGTCGAAGCATAGGCAATTTTCACCAAATTCACTCAAAATGCCCCTCAGGCATTTGCCAAAACATAACAATTTTCAAATTTTCTTAACTAACTAAGATTTTCAAGTCACGACACCAAATAAACAACCTAACCCCCATATCGATCCGACTAAAATCAACTCTGCTAATTAATACATGTACAAATGGCAAACCAATTAACCCTTTTTATTTCTCTGCCAACCATTCAACAACAACAAAACGTATAACAAAATACCATAGAGACCCTCCTAGCCCTTGATAGATTTCTTCTTTCTCGGCTTGTAACCACCACTTTTATTTGTTTCTGTTACAGCATACGGGTCACATCCTCGGGCTGCAATCTCAAATCTGAAAGTCAAAACAGGTGTGAAGTTAAAAATTAAATTCGCTTGACTCACTTCTTGGACAGACCATAAATCCTCTTCCGACGCCTTGAAACCACATGCATCTGGGAACCAGCCTTGAGCAGTACCTCAGCGATTCTTCCGTAATCAAATTTCAGCCCTTCTTCCACCCCCTCTTTCCCAGCTGATTCGCCGTCTTCCTCAGATTCAGCCAGTCGATCAGAGAAGTCATGCAAAATGGTGTCGAATATTTCTGTGCACACTGAACGAAAAAGTGAGTCCCTGAAAATCGACGCAGTTGGATAGGAGTCATCAAAAACTTCCTATGGAGGGGGCATCAATTAATTGCAATTTTTTAATTTTTCAGGGTTGAATTGTTCAAAACTAAACCTGATCCACAGAATTACTTATTAAACTATTGACATAGGTTACCAAAATCACCATAAAATTTAAAAAATACAGTCAAAAATCAGTGCCTATTTATCTGTTTCCTATTAGTTCCATCTCTATCTCTTTCCTAAACGTTCCCTATGACCTATTGTCTATTTGTACCGACCAATAATTTCATCAGGCTTGAAACTTTTAAAAAATATATAGATGACTAGAAAGAGTGAGAAAGAGTAAGTAAAGCCCAAAAACCAAAAATACACTTACGAAACATCGTCCTGTAGAATATCCACGTATGGAGTCAGAAACACCATAACCATTTGTTCGTCCAGCCCACCTGAAAGAATGGAACAATAAGCACAAAAAGAAAAAATCGACTCTGAAAACACCAACCACAGTTGTCGAGCTCATCAAGGTATATAGAGGCGCAATGAAACCTGAATAAGTCCATTATGGAAATAATGTAATAGGTAAAATTTACTTAAGTGAATCACTTATAGTAGAGCTTGATGATATAGTAGTAATGCGCAAGAAGTCGATGTAGTCTTTGACTATCACACCATCCCAACTGTAGACATCCTTGAGCCGAACCAGCATATTGCGAAAAAGTCGACGAATAAGCTGAACAAGAGGTAGGTGAATTTTCAAGCTTTAGAATTAGAAAAAAGGAATATGGCTCAAACACTCCAAAACGCTCGACCATTTAAAAAACCGTATTTTTTCTTAGCAGGTTTTCCAATTGCTAAATAGCTGGCGCTGAGCCCTATGGCTAGCCAGTTCGCCTAATTTGAAATAACTAGTCATTTAGCCAACCATACAAAACACTATGAGCAAGCAAAAAATTAGAAAGGATTGGAACGTTGCTAAAAAATGCGGTCATAAGCTTTTCGTTAAATCGCCTCAACCACTTAACGTAAAAGAACACACCATCAAGAATTTGTCCATTCGCCAGCGATCGATCAGCGGCCATTCTTTGGAGAGAGCGATGAGTAAGGCACGGACAAAGTCAAGCACCTGGTCCTCAGACTTGAAAAGATTAATCAGATTGCTGATACTGTCGGCTAATTCCTCTTGCAGCAAAGGCTTATCCTGCATCCACATTGTATAGTGTATACCTGGAAATCGATAGAATATTTTTTAAAAATAAAATCTAAATTTCTCAATGATCCAAACCCTTGCACAGCCTGGCTAAGGATTCATCTGTGAAAGCTGAAAAACCAGACGGAAAAAAACGCTTTACTCATATAGTTGGTACTTTACTTTTATTCTTTGATTCGGTCACAATAAAATCCTGCAAGAGCTTAAGGGCCCGCTTTCTTATCACCGGCTCACCGGAAGCCAACCTGCATAAAATTAGCATAAAAAACGCGAACAAATAAAAAGCCAAAAAACTCAAACCTCTGAGCAAACACAATTTCCACACTTTCCATATCAGCGTCCATTTTTGCGATAGAATAATCTAAAAGTAGCCTATAAATTTATGACAGTGCATATTTTATAACGGTTTTTTGATAGGGCTTGAATTGACCGGTGGGCAATGACAAAGTTGGATAAATCTTATATCTGCCTTGTTTTTGCTAAAAAGTGCCTTGTTTAGTCAAAAACGCAAGTAGCTAGACATTTTTTTCGAAGTGGTTACATAAGTTTATTCCAAATATTGATCTTAAATTGCGTCAAGTCATTCGTAATTCAAACACGCATAATTATACAAGCACCACTTAGGTGGTTCAAACATTCCGGTTTATCACCTGGTTGATATAATATTATAATACAGTTGAGTTTCGGAATATTTTTAGCGTAACTCTGGAATCCATGGTATGGTTAATCATCAATGGAATTTATTGTATCTCTAATTTCGTGGTAGTGCATCCCTAAAGCCGTTCCCGAAGAGGCGCGCTAACTAACTACTTAAAGGGCCATTGCCGTCTCCGACAACGGTTGTCCCCCGCCAATTCAAATTTTTTCCTGATCGTTGAACCTTGTACGGATTATGTAGGGATTTTTCAACTTGGTTTCTAAGAAAACTATACCTAAAATTAAATTCTAGGTCTTGTTTTGTTAGAAACCGAGCTGAAAAATCCATACAGAAGTTCAATGATTGGGCAAAAAATTTGAATTGGCGGGAGACAATTCAAAACAGGTGGCAATGGCCCTTTAACTTTACAGGATCTCAATCTTAAAAAATTCAACTTTTCAGGTAGCTAAAAGGGTAGGTAAAAGCTTTATGCCATTGGTCCTTATTTCACACCAACCAGACAATTAACACTCTGAAAAGATAATTTTCGCGCGGCAGTCATCCGGTGAGAATATTTTTATCAGCTAGAGATATTTGTCTGGTTGCCTTATTCACGACTACTTTTTTCATAATTTTCAAGAAATTGCGAGTTTAAAAATAAGGTCCAACCTTTCGCTGATCTCAAATTGACCTTTTCAATGCATTCCAATTAATTTCTTTTGTCCCACTCATGGGTTAATCTCACCCTTTTCCTCTCTAGTAAAAGGTGGGAAATGCATATGAGTGACCACCGACTGCACCTGTCTCTTTGGAAAAAGAGTAGGAAGAGAATATATAGTTAACAGCAAGCACATGAAGAGACGCTCCCACTGCTTGCCTCTGTAAACACAAATGCCAATGGTTGGATGCCCTTCGGGGCTCTCAAACAAAGTGAAATTAGAAGTGGGGACATCTCTATTTATTCTAAAATTCGCTTTTTACTTACTTGTTCCTTTATCCATTCTATTGTCTTCTCGTTATTTTCGCTTATTTATTATCTTTATTTTGCAGGCGTGTCATTTCATGTTCTCACCTGGAATACACTCAAATAGACTTCCTACAACTGATGACTTGGCTGAAGAGATGATGGCTGATTTATTGAATGTGGGTTATAAAATACGGGTACATGTCAATTTTCCGCCGACCAATTTTCCGCGGACAATTTTCCGCCGACCAATTTTCCGCCGCCATAATTCAATTTCTGTTTTCACGTTTGGCTAGTATATTTAGTAGTGCCAATCTAAAATACATCTAGAATTTCGCTATTTCTTTATCGGATTTAACTTCTTTCTCGTTCTCAGTTTGCTCACGTTCTTTGTTTCGGTTAGTTGGAGGGCCGAAATTGTCACAATTTTCTTTGTCGGTTTCTCACTCGGACCCTTAGTCCCAACACTTATTTTCCTGTATTATTTTTTTTCGCACTACATGGACTTTCATGGACAAACTTCTTATTCCCATGTTCTGAGTTGAAAGCGTACGGCTTTGCAAGAATGGCGTTCATCTGAAGCAACAGTAGGATAGGGCAGTAAAAATAACAAGGAAATAGGAGAAAGGGTCATTCACAGAAGAAACGGTACTTTTATAGTTCCCCCCCCCCCCATACTCGGATTTTTTGAAAAGTGACCCAAAATCACCTCTCGAACTCATTTGTTCTGCACAACAAGGTCTGAGAAGCATTTCTAAACACTTTCTGAATAAAAAAATTGAAAGTTTGTCAAAAAAAATTGCCTCCCACCCCTCAGGCAAAGATGGTCTTTTTAGGGTTTTTTAGGGTCACTTTTGGGTGATTTATCACATTTTTCTTGCTGGAGCTGGGCAAAAATAGTCTCTAAATGCATTTTGATCAAGAGTCTTTTCGTATGGGGGGGAACTATAAAAGTGCCGAAGAAACTTTAACTTGAAAACAGAAATTGAATTATGGCGGCGGAAAATTTGTCGGCGGAAAATTGGTCGGCGGAAAATTGTCCGCGGAAAATTGAGCGGTACCGTAAAATACTGCAGCCCTTTTAAAAAAAGTATGAATGAGATAAAAAAGAGGGCGCTGTTATTTATTCCGAAATTCGCCTTTCACTCGTTATTTTAAAGGGTCATTGCCGTCTCCGACAACAGTTGTCCCCTGCCAATTTAAAACATTTCCTAATTATTGAACTCCTGTACGGATTTTTCAACTTCATTTCTAACACAACTATACCTAAAATTTATTTCTAGTCCTTGTTTTGTTAGAAACCAAGCTGAAAAATCAGTGAACAACAGTTCACTGATTAGGCGAAAATTTTCGAATTGGCGGTGGACAAACCAGAACGCGTGACCATGGCCCTTCAAGTATGAATGAAATAAAAAAGAGAGCGTTGTTATTTATTCGGGAATGGCGCGCTGTGACTTTTGTAGGTAGAGTCAATCCTCGATTTAACGAGACTAGAAGTGGGGCCACTTCTAACCCCGATTGAACGACACCCCCGATTTGACGACACCCAAAAATAAGCCAATTTGGTTGGCATTGACTCAAATTTAGTCAAAGTGAACCCCCATTTTACAACACCCTCGGTTCAACGACACCCTCAGTCGGTCCTCAGGGGTGTCATTAAATCGAGGGTATACTGTATCGACGTAACTTTTAAGATTGTTTACCAACTCGTTACAAAGACTGACTAGTCATTCCAACTCGTTACAGTGCCAACTCATTAAAGTACTAACTCGTTACAAAAAGTTAATTTTTTGTAATTCAAAATATATGGTTTTGATTAATCGTTTGTTATGATTTCGGGGCGGTGGTGAATTAACCTGCGGTAAATTCATCCTCGGCAAATTGATACCCAGTATGATTCACGGAAAATTTATCACCCAATTTTTTGGTAACACTATAGAATGCCCCCCCCAGCTAGCGAAAAATTTACTTTTCCTGAAGGGGAAAGGACCCGTCCCATTTTGATTCTCGTGCTCTGAATAGGCACGGAAACACTTTGGTTTCCGAAAAATCGAAAAATTTTTTTTTCGATTTGCCTTGGTCCCCCAAGGTAAAAAATTTAGGAAAATTCAAAAAAAATATTTTTTTGAATTCCCGCCAAAACATTTTTTAAGGGATTTAGGGCTGTATTGGGAGGGGAAGGGAATAAAAGGGGCACCTTCATGGAAAAATTATGAAAAAGTGAATTCTGGACTACTTCGGATGTCCTGCCATGTTTTTCAACTGGGCCGTGGCAAAAAGAGACTCTATATACATTTTATGGTCAAGAGTACTTCTCGGAATCATGTCTAAGGTAAGTGAGTGCGCGCATCTCTAACTCTCAAGCCCCCTGCGCCCCCTTCGGGGCGCAGGGGGCTTGGGGGCTTGGAGTTGAGATGCGCACACCCACATACCTTAGACACAAATCACTCGAAAGTGACTCTGGATGCATGAAAAAGCATGCATACCAGAGTTTATTTATGCGGTAGGCCCCAGTATTCAAAACTATGTTCAACATCTTCTTGTTAATGGGCTCTGTGTGATTAGTGGCCCTCTTTTGTCCCTTCCCCTCCCAATACAGCCCTAATTCCCTTTAAAAATGTTTTGGCGGGAATTCAAAAAAATATTTTTTTTGAATTTTCTTAAATTTTTTACCTTGGGGACCAAGGCAAATCGAAAATTTTTTTTTTCGATTTTCCGGAAACCAAAGTGTTTCCGTGCCTATTCAGAGCACGAGAATCAAAATGGGACGGGTCCTTTCCCCTTCAGGAAAAGTAAATTTTTCGCTAGCTGGGGGGGGGGCATTCTATAGTATAGCCATTTTTTTAAATACAGGTTCAAATCCTGGTAGTGGCAATTTATTGATTTTTCCCTAAAATAGTTTTAAAAGACCAGGAATTTAACGGATCCGCCTCAGGGTGATGGGCTAACCACCTGATGCCTTTTCCAAGCAGGTATCTACTTCCAGGTAGATAATTATCGATTTTAGATAATACCTTGGGGTTATGGATATATACCTCCCCACATATCTCCCCAGATAGTCCATTTTCAACGGTATCTATTTTTACTGAGTTAATCCAGTTTTTAGTTAGGATCTACTTCGAATGGTCTAAATCCACTTTTAGTACATACACTAGGGTATAACAATAAATATTAAATACGTGTACTACACTAAACAAAACTATAAAAAATTAGCTGGTGGATATCTGCGGGATATCTACCGAGTAACTTCAAAATAGATCTAATCTTCAAGTGGAAGTGGGTACTTGTTAGGGAAGGTAACAGGTGGTTTTCCTACCAATCCTGAGGCTTACTGGTCCTTTAAAAACTATTCAAGCATGAAAATTGAGTTTTAGGCATTTTGAATTTTCGACCATTTCACTGTTTTACCCTGTTTTTCAACATGGGACTTGGCAAAAAGAGCCTCTAAATGCATTTTTGATCAAGAGTCTTGCTCAGAATCATGTCTAAGGTAAGTGAGTGCGCGCATCTCTAACCCATCAAGCCCCCTGTGCCCTCGAAGCGGGCTTGGTTACTTGGGGTTGAGATGCGCAAACCCACATACCTTAGACACAAATCACTCGAAAGTGACTCTGGATGCATGAAAAAACATGCATACCAGAGTTTATTTATGCGTTAGGTCTGAGTATTCAAAACTATGTTCAACATATTTCTTTTTACACTAAATCGGCTTCTTTTTTAGGTCTCTTTCCACCCCAAAACAGCCCTAAATCCCTTAAAATGGCTAAAATGGTACTTTTAGATGGCCTCGAAACTCAATTTTTACAAACTAGAACTTAAAAATAATGCCTTTTCAGAACTCCTGAGGTGATTTTAGGTCGATATAGGGTGTTTGAAAACCCTGTAAAAAGAGTTAGGCCCACTCGGTTTCAACATCCTTCTCCCCCCCACGGCGTGACAAATTTGAAAAATCGCGAATAGGAGATTTGCTGTTCAAGACAAAAATCAGAATATTTTCAAAAATTTCTTTATTTTCGATAAATTGCATGTTGAACTAAGTTAGTGGGTTTTCATACAATTTTTTTCACACTTATTAAGCCATGTTTAGGCTCGAATGAAAGCTAAGCTTCAGGGCTACACGACGAATTTGAAATTTGGAATAATAAAGCCATCCTTTTTGCTATTCAAGCAAAGTTTTAGTATGTCACTTTTTCCCCAAAATGTCACTTCTCTTAATTTAAATAATTTCATTTAAAATTTTTCGAATTTTGACAAACAATCCATAAATCTGAAAGTTCAGAGTCTGGCCTTTCTGATCCACATTAATTTTTTCCAAAATTATCAGCACTTGTAATTTCCCTGCGAGCCAAAGTTTAAATTTTTTCTCTCAAACATTGTTGAAATTCTTTCAGAAATGAGTGATTAGCAGTGATTTTAAAAACTGGTTGATGATGTTAAGAATTCAGACGAAAGCTACAATTATCAGCTCTCGTTTGAATATTTAATACCACCAATAAGTCGTTAAAATAATTGCTAATGGCTGTGATCATATTCGAGTTGACCCTCAACTTTTTAGGGGTTAACTTTTGTAAAAATTACTAAAATATCAATTTTTTGAAATAAAAGTGCCAAATATGATATTTTGACCCCCCATCAACTTTTGATGTCTACAAGATGGCTTTTACAGAAATTTGAAATCTTGTTTCGGTTGCAGTGACGAATCCCCCCCCCCCCACGGGGACTGATCAGGTGGAGGAGATAACTTCATATTCGTGTTTCTCGACCCCGATTTCATGAGAAAGCCGCGCGTTTTTTTGGTTCTGAGAAAAAAATTTACGGTTCGCAAAACGGTTCGCAGGCTCGATCTCGCTTGGGTCCACTCTAGTTATGTTGGCTTGTTTGACCATTTCTTAAAGGAATTAGACTTTCTGGCGTCAGTTTTGAGATCAGCGACCCAAACTACCCCTAGACATTGGCAAAACAGACCAAAATAAATATAATGCACCATAGTGAGATCGGACCTGCGAACCATTTTGGGCTAGAAACTACTAACGGTTATCCAGTGCGCCATGAATCAGAAATTTCGACGCTAGTTGAATAAATTCAATTGGCTGACATAAAAATTGGCCGAAGTCCGATTGGCTGAAATATAAAATGGGCCAAAGTCTGACTGTCGGAACGCCAAGCCTGGTTGAAAAGAATATTTCCCAAAACCGATTTCGTCCTGAGACGAAGTGTAGCCAAAAAATGTTTGGCTAACCCTTTCCCCACATTTCGAGCAACACGGTGGTGTAAACACTCGAAAAAAAGACTGATATTTTCTATATTTCTTTCATTTGGCGCCAACTTTGGAGTCAACTTTGGGTTATTTTGCACTATTTGAAAGCCTGTAAACAGGGATACCGTATTTCCTCTAATTGCCGCCCCCCTCTAATTGTCGCCCCCCTAACTTCAAGTGGTTCAAAATTCGTGTTTTCATTTAATGTTTGAGCTGTGCAAAAAGTGCCTGCGAGAAATTTCAAAAATCTCACAGGCACTTTTTACACAGCTCAAACAGTAAATAAAAACACGAGTTTTGAACCACTTGAAGTTTGAAAAAATTGCATGCTTCTAATTGCCGCCCCGGGGCGGCAATTAGAAGCAATTAGCAGTAAAAGTACGTTCGGCTAGCTTAGTATGGGTTTGAACGTATTGACTTTTTTCTAAATTTTTAGGATCGCAGTTTCCAAAAATTATGGACAGATTTGCTGGTTGAGGTGCTTGTCAGTGATATCAAATCACCTAGTCCAGCAGGTCCAAGGCTGTCAAGCAAGCAATATAGGGAGACATCTTGCACCAAAATAAATTCTCTGGTGGATAATTCTCTAGCCCAGCTGGTAGACACTATTCACCTGACTGTCGACATTTTTCTTAGAGGAGGTTAGTCCGCGAGCACAAGCTAATTTGTAGTTTGAATGGTTAAATTGCAGTACGTCTATCCTTTTGTGACAACACCACGTCTGGAGATCTCAATCGCGAGTTCTCTGCCCTCTACTCCATCCGAGTGCAGCTGGACAGACTGTTGATGACACAGGAGAAGGATAGCTCAGCCCAGTGGAGAACCAAGGAAAATGTGAAAAAAC
Source organism: Ditylenchus dipsaci (assembly GCA_004194705.1). Classification (NCBI taxonomy): domain Eukaryota; kingdom Metazoa; phylum Nematoda; class Chromadorea; order Rhabditida; family Anguinidae; genus Ditylenchus; species Ditylenchus dipsaci. The sequence goes on from SADC01000057.1 coordinate 116,135, forward strand.
TGGTACTGAACTTTTTTAAATAAGCCAACCGTCCAGAAATGATAAAATGTGCAAAGTTACACTATTTCCAATTTCTCGATTACCCAACATTCGATATCATTTTTTCGACATTACAGTCGAACCTCTTTATAGTGACACCCCGATATAGTGACACCCTTGATATAGTGACACCCCGGGCCCGATTTGGTTGGCCGACATATAGTGATATAGGATATAGTGACACCCCGATATAGTGACACCTGGATATAGTGACACCTAGGGGTCGGTCCCCAGGGGTGTCACTATAAAGAGGTTCGACTGTAATCTTATTTGTAGGATTGTCGGCCGGCCGAAATTTCCAGCTGGCTTCGAAATTAGCTTCAAATCTCCCCAAGGACTTTTCTTCCATTGTATGCCAGCGGGATTAGTTTTAGCTTGATGTCACTTGCCCTTTTTTTGTTTTCGTATCGAGAACCGCGGTTCTAAATGGCAAAACTTATTTCATTTGGAAAAATAACCAGTAAACTCGAGAATTTTTGGAACTTGACTGCCGAATTACATTTGGCAAAACATACTGAAAATCAAGATAGAAAATTGGCGGACTCTAGATGTGGTCGAGTTTAAGGTGGAGCTCTGCATCAAGAGTCGACGGTACAGGCCCTTTCTCCCTAACTGCAGCGAAAAATGTGACAAATCACCTAAAAATGACCCTAAAATACCTTAAGAATACCATTTACCGTATTTTCTCTAATGGGGGTGTCCTATTAGAGAATATACGGTACCTCTCAGGAATTTAAGGTCTTTTTTCAGTTTTTAGTTGAGAAAGTCTTTTGGTTAAGCAATTGTAGCCAAACTTGAAAAATAAATATACTGAATTTGAATGAGCTACCAATATTAAATTTTAGCCAACTATCTTTTCAGACTGGAAATTCTGAAGCAGCTGCTGGTTTAATAGCTAGAAGATTAGTCCATTTACTTAAAAACTTTGGTGTTAGAATTTCTACGTAAGTTTTTTTAATTAGTTTGTCTTCGGTGTGTTACAATAAATTCAAATAAGCGCGATAAGCGGAACAAACTTTGTAAATATTCCTAGCTAGCACTTTTTATTTTAGTTCACAATTTTGTGACTCACAGACCTACTTACCGTATATTTCCTATTAGATGCCCCCCCCGCTAAATTAAAAAAACGTATTTGTGCCATTGTCTTTTTGACCCATTTTTTTGAAAACTTCTCTCGCGCAAGTTACAACTCATTTTGTAGCTCATCTCACTGGCTACAAAATTATTGGTAACTTGCCTATGAGGAGTCTTCGAAAATGGGTCAAAAACACAATGCCAAGAACACGATTTTAAACGCAAGGGGCCGTCTAATATGTAGGTAGGCGGTTAGTTAGGTGGCCAGTTACCACCTAACTACTTTGGCCGAAGGCCGGTGCTAACTGGCCACCTACATACCCAGCTTACTTGAACACCTGCCTAGCCTACCTATCCTCCGACCTACCCTACCTACTATTATACCTACCCTAGCTGACCGCTTACCTCCCGTACCTGGCCACTTACCTACCGTGCCTGACCACCTACCAAGCCCGCCTACCCTCCGACCTACTCTACTCACCCTTCTACCCACCCTACGTGAACACCGACCTACTCTACTTACCCTTCTACCCACCCTTCCTGACCACCGGCCTACCCTACTTACCCTTCTACCCTCCCTTACTGATCACCAACCTACCCTACGTACCCTTCTACCCCCCTTCCTGACCACCGACCTACCCTACCTACCCTTCTACCCTCCCTATCTGATCACCAACCTACCCTACTTACCCTTCTACCCACCCTTCCTGACCATCTACCTACGCTCCGACCTACCCTACCTACGCTTCTACCCAACCTAACACTTAAACACCACATTTGAAATGTTAGCTACTAATAAATAATGCATGCTAGGATTCGAACCCGTGACCATGCCTTGGTACTGCCCGGGTATCCCATCTGGATAACTCCACATGCTACCTTAAAATCGATATCCAGACCACTTGTTTTCAAAAGATAGCTGAGATACTAAGCTACAACGTAACAGAGCGCTTTTTTGAAAAAAATTTATAACATTAAAAAATTTATGAAATGATTTGTAAAACCTAAAATCCGGATTTTTTTCTTAATTTTGGGTTAGTACCCGGCTTAAAATCGATGGCCAGCATCAACGAAGCATGATATCGGGGCGAACTTGTTTTTAAAAGATAGTTGAGATTCTAAGCTACAACGTAACAGAGCGTTTTTTTCACAAAAACATTAAAAAATGATAACAATATTGGGCTTTAAAATCAAAACAAATGTCCGCGTCCCGACAGACGACGACGACGAAAACGGCGCTTTCTTAAATATAGATATACGGTAGACTACTTGACCTTAACTCTTTTGAATGATAAAACTTCAGACCATATTCTGTGAAGAACCATGCCTTTTTTGCTAGCAGTATTTGTGATTTGCTGTACCGCTTTGAAGAGTTCTGCTCCACCAATGTTGATTCGGAAGAATGTGTACATTTAAGAAAGACTGTAAATGAGTTCTATTCCACTTTGGTCAAGGGTCTAGATGAGGTTAGTGTTTTTTTTATCAAAGTGGTCAGCGTTGAGAAAGCAAAAATAACAATTTTTTAGTTGCTCCTGAAGCAATCTAAAACCAGGCCTAGGCCATCCACTAACCAAGAAGCTTCTGCCAGTTTCAACACCCCTCTCAGCAATACCAAACGGTCAAAATCTCTAGCCAAACTATGTGGCTCCACAAAAACTGCCTTTATTTTGACCCCAGGTGCCAGACCTCAAGCAACTCCTTTTTACAATACATTTGATTTTAGAGCCAAGACTTAATATACCTGCCAATCAGAAAAGTTTCATTTTACCCGCCCATTTGGAGACAGCCAGAAGGCGTACTTCCTACCATAAAAATGGATCTAGAGTGTGTGAGCAGATGAATGCAGGTCAAATCAAGAGGTCAGGAAGTGCTCCTTGCAGAAAACCAAGTAGTGCTAGGAGATTAAGCACACAAAACTCTAAGGTATTATTGTGGAAAAAAAATTGATTTCGGATTGCTCAATACAAATTTGATCGCATTTTGATTACCTTTTTAAGGCTAATAAGTTTTTAGAGGTGGGAAAGCACTTTTCTAAAAAAAACTGGAAAGAAATAATTGAGTTTTTTAGTTTTTTAGTAAGTAAAATATCATTGTTTTGATGGTCTTTGGCCTTTGTAGATTTTACGCCCAGCGCTTTACGTTTTATTTTTAATTTTGCTTGAAACACTTAGAAATACAGGGTATCTCAAGCAGTGCTGTAAATCTTAGAGTTACGGCACCGGAACCAGCTCACGGCACCAACCCTGAAATTTTCGGCACTCAGTGAGCTGCCGGTGCCGTTGCCGCACCGGTGCCACTTACAAAACTGGTATTAAGGGCTTTACGCCCAACGCTCGTTAGGCTTTATGCCGAACGCTTTATACAGGATGTCGTAAATATTTTTACCCTTTTGAAACGGACGTAACTTTTTATTTTTGTGTAATTTTGATAAGATCTCTTTTTTATCGCATAGACGTAGGGTAAAAGTTTTGCTTAAGACCACATATGATTTGTCTCCTCCGACACCAGGTGATCCCTGAGCTAGAAGGGTAGAGAAATACAAATTTTACGCCTTGTGGCTTCTTCTTTCAGTCTTGATCAAAATTCATATTTACCACATTCTGGTGGGAGACCAGGATGAGCTAATCGGCCGCATGGGGCAACCGGACATTTTGTAAAATTTGTGCAATTTGTTCGCGGACATTTCGTAAAAATGTTCGATAAAATTCGGGCGAAACAACCGAATGATACCGAACAATTTTACTAAATATCCGCGGACAAATTATACAAATTACACAAAATATGGATGGATATTGCTTCATGGATATTGCTTTTGAAGAAATACCGCAGGACATAATCGACAAGGCCGTCCTAAATTTATGCATCGCTGTACATGGAAAAGTGTTGAAGAAACTGTCCTAGTGTTAGCGTAATATCGCTGTCATTGCTGTTCCTCGGAAACAAACATTTTTGTTGGCTTATTTTGATCTCAAACCAGACTTTTTTCTTATGATAAAAAAGAGGCAACCGGACATTTAGCATAATTTGTGCAATTTGTCCGCGGACATTTAGCATAATTTTTCGGTATGATTCGGTTGTTTTGATCGAATCATACCGAAAAATTATGCTAAATGTCCGCGGACAAATTGCATAAATTATGCTAAATGTCCGGTTGCCAAAAAAGATGTCCTCGAAATATAAATAAAAATAAAGAATTTATAAAGCATGAGTTTATAAAGCATCTATTTGAAAAATGGGCAACTTCTCAACCAAATTTTATGTTATAGCTAGCGCCTATAATTCGATGTATGCTATATTAGGACAGAAGAATTTTTCTAAATTTCTTTTGGCAGCTGACTGTGGTCAGTCAAGACCGAAAAGTTGCAAGAATTCTAATTTCCCAGATCGTTCTTTTTACATTAAGGACCAGCGAGTCTTTATGTATTTAATACAACGTCAACCATTCAAAGGCGCGAATGCAAAAAGTGTCCTAAAAACAGCTAAAAATCTAGGCACCTTTGTGTTAAAAAAAAATAAAGCGATATTTTGTGTGGGACCATCAGTTTTTTCGTTCTTGTAACCTTTTTTATGCGTGTTCATCGATGTTTTTAAAATTTTTACCTTATTTTAATAAGTCGTTTAGCGTTATCTATGTCGGATTTTATGCGAAACCAAGCAAAACGGAACAATTCAAAAAATTGGTGGTCCCCTCATTTAAATTAAAAAAGTAAATTAATCATTTTTTATATTCAAGAAAAAATATTTTATCTTACGTTAAGCCGACAGCTGCCAAGAGACACCGACTAAATGGTGCTTTAAAAATAGACGCTGAGGTTGAAAAACTAGCACTAAGGTAGTGAAGACTTTTTTATTATTATTATTTTTGCTGTTAGTCAAAAAATATTTTAGGCAAGCTTGCGAGATCACCCGAGAAATTATGGTAGAACTGGAGCAGAGAATTCAAACTATTTGAGAATTTACATAGTAAACCAAATAAAACGCAGTAAAATAAAGTATAAGTCAAAATCGTGCCATAAAAATTTTAACTAACAGATTGAGAGAATATATACTACCTTGGCTAAGCATCGCCAAGTATACTTGGCCAAGACTCTTGGCCAATACTTGGTCACCAACACTTGGTCAATACTTAGCCAATATTCTTGGCCAACACGCTTTGCCAACATTCGCTTTTCTGTATCGATTGCTTGTTATTTCTCTTAAAAAACTAAAAATGTGGTTTTGAAAATAATTCGACTGTAGAACAACCTTGAGATGCATCTCTATACAGTATTTGGCATGTGTCTGTCGCCACTTTTTTTGTATTTATGTGTTCAGGCCCAATTTTCTACTAGTTTTCGTGGACTTATGTCGGATATTTTTGCGGAACCCTCAAGTTCAACATCTCAGCTTTCTTTCAAGCACAAATGCGTAAAATTAAAGTTGCTTCTAAAATTTTTTTGTTGCCATCCAAATTGGAGATGGTGGATTTTAGCCTGGATTTTTGGTGGATGTTCGGGTTCAAACTCAAATTCCGACGTAAGTTTTTGCAAGCTTATGTCGGATATCTTTCCGGAACCTTAAAATTAAAAATGTTAGCTTTTTTTTGAGCACGGAAACACAAAATCGAGGTGTTTTCAAAAAAATTTGTTGCCCTCCAAATTGGACATGGTGTATTTTAGTCTGGATTTTTGGTGTATGTTTGGGTTAAAACCCAATTTTCTGCCAATTTTTGAATACTAATATTTCCGAAACCATCAAGTTCAACATCTTAGCTCTCTTTTGAACATAAATACGTATAATTGAGCTTATCTCTGCAGAACCCTCAAGTACAACATCTTGGCTTTCCTATAATCACAAAGACGTATAATTATAGTTGATTCTACAAAAATATCCTTGCCCTCCAAATTGCCGATGGTGGATTTTAGCCTGGATTAAAGGTGGATTATTGCGTTCAAGCATATTTTTTCTGCCAGTTAGGGTAGGTAAATGGCCAGTGAGGGTGGGTAAGTAGCCAGATAGGATATTTTAGTGTTCAGGTTGAATCTCTACAGTTAAACTTTGATATAAAGTACACCCTGGGACCAGGTCATGTGTACGTTATAGTAGGCGAGGATAGGCGACGGCAGGCGAAGGTACGCGAGGATAGGCAAAGGTAGGCTAGGATAGGCGAGGATAGGTGAGGTTAGGTGAGGATAGGCAAAGGTAGGCGAGGTAGAGTAGGTGGGTTAACAGGTAGGGTGGATGATCTACCCTAACCATTAATACATTCGAACGATTAATCTACCCGAACTACTAATGTAGATGAGCCACTAATGTTCCCGAACCACAGAAAAAGTGCCCGAACAAATTATTTTCCCGAACGGCGTAGGCGCCGATAGGCGCCTGCAGACCCTAGTAAAACATAAGACAATAAATACTTCGATGCACTCTTGGTCGTCAAGCTTGGCCAAGTTTGGCCAAAATTGTTTCGGTGACTGTATTGGTGACCTTTAACCCATTTTTGTGTCTTTTAACAAATTAAATTGACCATTATTAATCGATGGGCAAAAAAATACTACACAATTAATAGCGTGAAAAAAAGACTTTTGGTCACCAAGCTTGTTTTAGATATTGGTCACTGACCAAAACAAGCTTCTTTCCTTATAAAAGTCTTGGTGACCAAGCTTGGCCAAGATTCTTGGCGAAGCTTTGCGATGCTTGTCCAAGGTATATATATTCTACCATTGGAGATCAAACATTTTCAAGACATTTTATCCTGCTTTTATGGTGAAGTTTCATCCACTAAATGCAGTCAAAAAAATAAAAGCTTTGTAAAATGATTGTTATTCTGTGTACCTATAATGTTGTGCGCCAACCAAGAATATGCGAACTTTTAAAAACAAACCAGCACAGAAATGTTTGAAATTTTATACAAAATTTTTGTACGTATTTTAGGCGCTAGTGTCATGTAAACCCCCCTTCCAAATCAAGGGCTAAAGTGGGTTATTCGGTGTCCTCCCAAAACACCCTAAAATGATGTTTTTTCGATGTTTTAGCACTTTTAACGTGTAGAAAACTTGTTTTTAGGCCACGGTCGACCATTCTTTGAAAAAAATTTTGACCGAAAATCGACTTTTTGCCTTGGGGACCAAGGTAAACCATCATGGAAGGGTACCTAAACACCCTAAAAAGATGGAATTTTAACATAGTTTTTTTTTGGTGGGGGCTGTTGGTGGCTGTGAGTGGGGTTATATGACACTAGCGTCGTATTTTGTATAGTTCGTAAGGAATTATCGTTTGAAAATTTGACCCTACTAGCGAATACAACCCCATCCGCACGATTTCCCCTTTTTAAACTTCAATAGAAAGTACCCAAATATATGTCCCAGACCATGGAAAAAGTGCGTACGAGATTTCTTAGTCACAACTTCCATCTGCTGGCCTACCGCTAAGCCTAAGTCTAAACATATTGTTCCAAAGGGTAGTTACAGCGATTATGGGTAGGTTAAATTAGGGAATTCACTAATAGCGCTGAAAATCACTTTTCGATCACTTTATTGTTGGTAGGTGCATTAATTAATCATTCTTGTTGCATTTGGAAAACGAAATTTTATGTGTTGAACTCCTTATAAATATACCTCTTGCAGAGATTCACGCAATTCCGCTATAAAAATCCGGTGAGTAAAAATAAAATTTTTTTTGTTTGCGATTTAGTTCGCGATATTGATGTTAAATACCTGAATAACACTGCGCCTCGCAATCAACGAAGGCTTTCCCCCAGAACTTAGCCATACTCTACACTAATATTACCTTCGTGAAAATTCATTTTTTATACCTTATCACAAATTTTGGCCGTTAGCCACTAATATAAACAAAACAGATTTATTCAAAAAGGAGCCACCAAAAAATGAAAAAAACAGCTACTGCTCAACCACAGAGTACTTTTTTATGCTTAATTAGACTCGCCGAATTCCTGGTCACGATGGCGCATAGCTTCAGGCAAAGGAGGTGGGGTGGAAAGACTGGCGATGCTCATTACATCTCCGTCTTCTAAAGCAAACAATTTTTAAATAATTTTCATATGAAAAATAACAACTTGCCTGGGATAACTAGTCCGATTACAGCTGGATCATCGGCCTTAGCATTTTTGACTGTGAAGCCAGACTCGGCTAAGGTCTTTTTGTCTTCTAGACTGACCCATTCTGTGCGGCTCTCACTAGTTGCTTTTTTTAATGTCTGCTTTTCGGTTGAAATCTGTAACAGAACAGGGTTGTAGGCTATATTAAGACATTTTTCCACTCCATGAGAACGGGCAAGGCATTTTTTGGCGTCAAAAGGCTTTTTAAAAATGGTTTTCTGTAATCATGGACCGCCGGTTGTTACCTCAAAATTGAGACCCCATTTTTTATATTTTTTTCTTGTAGAGAATATTTTTTTAGGTGGAGTTACAAATATTACCTTTGTGATTTTCATGGCAGTTCATGGAGCAGTGGGCTCATAAATGTGGACAGTGCTTGAAATAGACCTCTCATCTATTTTCGCATAGATCTCGGTCACTATGCTTTGCGCATACTAAAAACTAGATGTCATTCGATGCAGGAAGAAAAACTGTATTTTTCTGATTAAATGGATATTCTCGAACGCTTTCACGATTTGGAGAAAAAAGCGTTTCAATACAAAAAAGTCATTTTTGGGACAATTCTGAGATATTTTGTGATTTTTCTCCGCAAGAACGACCTTCGCTAACTTTTTATTGCAGATTCGAAAAGCTCAACGTATTTTGGATTTGATGGTTGAAAAAAGACGCCAGGAAGTTACAAGCAGTTTTACAAACATAGTCATCAGATGTTTGAAAAATTTTTAACGTAAATTTTTTTTCCTGTGCACAAAGCTGTAAATTCTGACCCCGGAATTGTGATCAGCGTACCCGATTTGCTTATAAAACTACTTTTAGAAGTAAAAGTTGACTAGCATATTTTAAATTCCTTTTGCGATAATAAATACTAGGGTCTGCAGACGCCTATCCTCGCCTATCTTCGCGTACCTCGCCTATTTAGCCTACTATAACGTACACCAGACCTGGTCCCCAGGGTGTGCGTTATATCAACCTTTGATTGTAGAGATTCCACCTGAACACTTAACTATCCTATCTGGCTACCTTCCCACCCTAACTGGCTATTTACCTACCCTAGCTGGCAGAAAGGCAGAAGAGGAATTGGCAAAAAGGTGGGCTTGAACACAAAAATCCACCTTAAATCCAGGCTAAAATCCACCATCAATTTGGAGCTCAAGGAAAATTTTTTTAGAAGCATCTTCAATTATACGTGTTTGTGCTTAAAAGAAAGCCAAGATATTGAACTTGAGGGTTTCGGAAAGTTATCACACATGAAATCGGCCAAAAATCGGGTTGTAAAACAGTAACTAGATAAAAAGTGTGACGAACGGACCCCCAACCAGTGTTTCCAAAACTCAAGCTTAAAGTCAAGGTCAAACTCAAAGTAAACCTTGAGTTTAGTGAACTCAAGGTCGTTTTTCTTGATTTTTGTATGAAAAATGGGTCTGAACTTTTTTCCCTATTCTCTAAAGTCAAGGTTTTGCGCTGAACAAAACTTGCTTTTCAGAATTTCGAAATCTTTTTTTAAAGATAAGATATAGCCGTTTTTAGGCCGAAAATCACCTTGAGTTTACTTTGACTTTGACCCTGCTAAACTCAAGGTGATTTTCGGCCTAAAAATGGCTATATATATATATATCTCATCTTTAAAAAAAGGTATCGAAATTCTGAAAAGCACGTTTTGTTCAGCGCAAATTATTGACTTTAGGGGATAGGGAAAAAAACTCAGACCCATTTTTCCTGCAAAAATCGAGAAAAACGACCTTGAGTTTACCAAACTCAAGGTTTACCTCGAGTTTGACCTTGACCTTGAGCTTGAGTTCGAAAATTCGAATTCGAGTTAGGATTCTTGGGCGGAGTCTTAAAATTTTATCTAAGTTTTTAAAGCAATATTTACTCAGTCAATAGCTCATTTGGTATCTCTAAACCGCAACTACCAGTATGTGTCATAACTCTTCGCGTTTTTTTTCAACTTTTTAGTAAGAATCCATTTTTTTTCTTTTTCGCATATTTCTTCATTTCTTTCATAGAAAAGCATTTCCAAATAACAGTGAAATCTTTATTCAAGGCAACGCAATTCATATTTCATCACAGCAACTATCATTCATCAAAATAATTTCATAATTTCACGAAGAAATATGCGAAAAAGAAAAAAATCGACTCTGACTAAAAATTTGAAAAAAACGTGAAGAGTTATGACACATACTGGTATACAAGGGTCGGCAGGCACCTATCGGCGCCTATACAGACATTTCTGCAACAGACATTACCTAACTGCTGACAGTAAGTTCGTTCTTAGCGTACTCAATTTGCTTACAAACGGTTTTAAAATTCAAACTCGACTCTATATTTTTAAATCCCTCTCGAGACAAAAAAATTTTAAATTTGTGGAATTTTGTCAACAACAAACATAAGACCATAGGTCATTTTTAGATCCAACGCCAAACTTCAAAGTAGGTGTGTTTGCGGTGGCCGTTCTTCCTGAGAAAAATCACAAAATATCTCAGAATTCATAGTTCCAAAAATGACTTTTTTAGTCTTAAAACGTTTCTTTCTCAAAATCGTAATATGGTTCGAGAAAATCCATTCTATCAGAAGGTAGAATTTTCCCTCCTGCGTGGAATGACACCTTATTTTCAGTATGAGCAATGCATAGTGACCGAGATCTATGCGAAAATAGATGAGAGGTCTATCTTAAGCACTGTCCACATTTATGAGCCCACTGCTCCATGAACTGCCATGAAAATCACAAAGGTAATATTTGTAACTCCACCTAAAAAAATATTCTCTACAAGAAAAAATATAAAAAATGGGCTCAAAATTTTGAGGTAACAAAGTTAATAAGGAAGTGGTCCAAAATTACAGAAAATTAGTTTTAAGCGCTAAAAAGCTTCTTTTTGGCGCTAATCGTACAAACGACTATTTCTCGGGTTTTTTAATTGTTGATTTTTTATACTTATGTCAGCATGAAGCCTTAACCCATTTCTGCAGAAATTCATTTGTGAAAATTTAAATTTTTTCTTTGGATTGAAATAGTCATTTTCAGGTACAAAATAGTTGGTTTTGTTATGAAACTGCGTTCAAAAAAGGGTGAGGGTGATAAAAAAAATCTCGAGATTTTGACAATTTTAGAGAATTGGGTTTTTTTGTCTTTATTAACCATTTTTAGATTTTTTAATAACTTATTGTGCATAATATTCGACTTAGTTACCATTCAAAATGTAGCTTATTGTCTTAGCTGTCTTTTGAGTGAAAAATTTCTTCAAGATTGTTAGAACAAGATAAGTAAAAACAGAACGCCAAGAAAACGAATTTGAATTTTTCATTTTTTCTTAATTTTTATCACGATAGAGACATTTTTTAAAAAGTTTCTATCTCAGCGTACTAACATAAAAAAATTATTCCGTAAATTGGTTTTTGTAGCTCTTAGTCTGCTCTACAAAATAAATTTTGAATATTTTTGCATTGATCAACAGTGAATTGAAATTTAAATCAAAACGCTTGTAAACTTGTTAAAATTTACTAATTTTTTCAATCAAATTTTTCACAACCAGGATAAACCAATTTTCTAAAAATTCAAAAGTAATTAGCACTTGTGTGTGGTGTCTGCAAAGGTAGAGCCAGCCGGATGTACGAAAATTGCAATATTGGACTGCACGACAAGTGTCTCAAGGAAATTCATGTGAAACAGTAAAATATAATGTTCGATGATTTTGCTTGTATTCAAATTCAATTTTTGTATCAATAAATAGACAACTTAGTAAAACTAAAATTACTGTTTGATTCAGCTGTTCAATAGCCACAAAATAAAATATTACACTTAATATACAGTAGTGAGCAAAAAAAAATCGAACACCTATGAATTTCTGCGAAATCGAATTTTAATTGAAAAATAAGCAGCCTTTCGAAACTTTTGTATATACGTTTTTTTGAGATACGAGATATTTTTAATATCCGAAATTACTATGTAATGCGTTTTTTTTAAGTTTGGTGATTTCTCTACAGAATTATATGTCGATCGTTGTTTTAGGATGATCCAGCAATGAGATACAGATAGGTTAAAGTTGAAATATTTAAAAACCCCTTTTTATATTATTTTAAACCATTTTTGAAGTCTTTCAACTTTAACCTATCCGTATCTCATTGCTGGGTCATCCTAAAACAACGATCGATATATAATTCTGTAGAGAAATCACCAAACTTTAAAAAAACGCATTACATAGTAATTTCGGATATTAAAAATATTAAGGAAATTGCGTATTTATGCAGAAAACAGCCATTTTCCTTAGATTTGACTATAAATCGGCACGTTTATGTTTATAGCCACAACTTTTTATAGAATAATCCAAAATAAAAGTTAGACCTACCAAATTACATCCAAGAAGCAGGGCTTTCAAACAATAACAAAAAAAGTCACATGAAGAATGAAAAGAAGACTCTAACACCTACATAAAGAAAGTGTTCGATTTTTTTTGACCATCTCGAGAAATGAGTACTTGTTAAAATATGTCATTTCTTATAACCAAACTACTAAATCCAGAAAAATCATATACAGTCAACCCCCGCTATAGTGACACTCGCTATAGGAACACCCTCGCTATACTGACACCTCGCAGACGATTTGGTTGGTTTTGTCAAAAACGCCTTAGACTAGACCCTCGCTATAGTGACACCCCGCTATAGTGACATCCTCGCTATAGTGACACCCCAGGCCGGTCCAACAAAAAAAAAATAAACTCGATATAGTGACACATGTCGAGTTTTGTTAATTAAAGGGTTGCAGTTCAGAATCCCCCCCCCACGGGGACTGATCAGGTGGAGGAGATAACTTCATATTCGTGTTTCTCGACCCCGATTTCATGAGAAAGCCGGCTGTTTTTTTGGTTCTGAGAAAAAAATTTTTTTCGAACCACAGGGGGGGTATCATGGTTTTTAGTCAAAATTTGAAAAATTTAAATTGGCGCCTTTTGAATTTAAAAGGGAATAAGGGCTGTATTGGGAGGGGAAGGGAATAAAAGGGGGCCACTTTTATGGCAGAACATTATAAATTTGAATATCTATATTCTTCGACTGCCTCACCATGTTTTTCAACTGGGCCGTGGCAAAAAAAGAATCTATATGCATTTTATGGTCAAGAGTACTTCTCGGAATCATGTCTAAGGTAAGTGTGTGCGCGCATCTCTAACTCTCAAGCCCCCTGCGCCCCCTTCGGGGGCGCAGGGGGCTTGGAGTTGAGATGCGCACACCCACATACCTTAGACGCAAATCACTCGAAAGTGACTCTGGATGCATGAAAAAGCATGCATACCAGAGTTTATTTATGCGGTAGGCCCCAGTATTCAAAACTATGTTCAACATCTTCTTGTTAGTGGCCCTTGTGTGATTAGTGGCCCCTTTTATTCCCTTCCCTCCAATACAGCCCTTATTCCCTTTTAAATTCAAAAGGCGCCAATTTAAATTTTTCAAATTTTGACTAAAAAACCATGATACCCCCCTGTGGTTCGAAAAAAATTTTTTTCTCAGAACCAAAAAAAACAGCCGGCTTTCTCATGAAATCGGGGTCGAGAAACACGAATATGAAGTTATCTCCTCCACCTGATCAGTCCCCGTGGGGGGGGGGGGGGGGATTCTGAACTCAAGCCAATTAAAGTTGCAACTTTAAGTGAAAGTTCTCTTAAAAACGAATTTCGAGATCTCCGTGAATTTCTTCCATATTAATTACGTAGTTTTTGCTTTGTTTTTGCTGCCAATATTCAACCCAATGATGTACATAATGCCGAAAAACTGTAGTACAGTTCAAAAATGTCCTACAGTCTTGATTAATATTTGCAATTATAGTGCAGTTTCTCGGCATTATTCTTGTGACTGCTTTAATGAAATTTATTCATTTCGGTTTTCTCTCAGGAAACACTATTATTTCGCTATTTAGACCGCAATTATCAATTTAGAGCCTGAAAAAATGTGTACGTTAATCCCAGAATTGCGAGTCTAAATGGAGAATTTATAGTGTTTCCTTGACTAACCTTCGACCAGCAAAATCTACATCTTTTAGATAATACTGCCGCATCAGAGCTGTCAAAAGACTTTAAAAATTGGGTTAAAAGTTGTTAGACCCTAGACGGTATGAGCGTTTATACATAAAATCGACAGGTGACTGTATTACCATTTGCTAAACCTCGATATAGTGACACTTTTCAAGAAACTTTTTGAAAGCCCTCGCTACAGTGACACCCCGCTATAGTGACACTCTCGCTATAGTGACACCCCAAGGCCGGTCCGAGGGTGTCACTATAGCGGGGTTGACTGTATATCATTTGAAAGAGGAGTAAAAATGGTACAATTTTGCTATTGTTATATCTACAAAAGTTTTGAAAGGCTGCTTATTTTTCAATTCAAATTCGATTTCGCAAAAATTCATAGGTGTTCGATTTTTTTGCTCGCTACTGTACATGCTTAAGATTATGTGCAAAAATATGGCTTCGAAGTGCACGTAGAAATTTCTACGCATAGGCAAAAGCGGGTTAAACTCTGGATCTCGAAATTCGGGTTTGAAGCCCGGCGTCGCACTGGTGTTTTATAAATAGCTCTGACATTTTTAATTTATACACTCTGCTTCCGCTATTGGCCGCATCTTACTTAGATCCAGCAGCAATAAACAAAAGATTTAACGTCAACTAGATATCATACACTCCGGCGAAGGTTTTTTTCGGGCGCCTGCGCCAAAAAAGCGTGCAGGCATGGCTTCAGCCCTGAGGGGTGGTACTCAAATAAAGACTGGCGCTCTACTAGAATGAAAACAGTGTACCTTACTGAGGGCGAAAGCAATCTTGGAAAAAGTTTTTACGGAAAGCCAAAAGTGTCTATAAATAACCAGGTGTATCTCTAGTTTTCTCTTTTACACTAATCTTAAACCAAGTACTGCATGCGGTTTGGTGACAAAAAAGCTTTTGATTTAGACGACAAAACCAGCCTTTAATATTCCCTCTACAATTTTCTTCAACTCTAACACAGTGGAGGTGTCTTTGGCCTGACATAGGATATGAGTCTTCTTGCGCATAATTTCAAAGTAGAGATCCTGAAGTTTGAGAACGTCAACACAGACTATCGTGTTCAAAAATTACCATTGTGATAAGTGGTTTTAAAATCAGGCAGAACTGCAAAAAAAAAATTAGCATTCAATTAATGAAAAAGTTAAGGTGATAAAAATAAAAGCGTTTTTCCAAGTCGCTAAACGTTAAGTTAGTAAAACCAACATCCGAGCAAACAAATCCAAGCGCAATTTTATTAAATCAGGAAGAACAAGAGAAGACAGGAAAAGATGTATGTGTGTGTCAGCCCAAATATTTTAGATAGAGAGATCTCTGCTTCCATCTTCTTCAAAATAACGACCCTTCTGGTGGCTGAGGAAGCTTCATGTTTTCTTTGGCGGTCATCATGTTCCTTCGGATATCCTCCAAAACTGTCTGAAAATTTTCAAAATCGGAAAAGAAAACAAAATTTAGAGAATTCGTTTGTGTAATTACCTTGATGTAACATGCATTATTCCACTGTCGAAGAGAAGGAACGTATCGCCTGTCAACCTGCAAAATCAAAGTTTTAACTGTGAGGGAAGGTAAAAAAGAAGTTAACCATTTTGAAAATGATAACTCTATGGTGTGAAGTTTCAGATCAGGGCTTCGATCGCCACTTATTAAAAAAATTGCACTTGTTTTTGGACACCAAATCTTATTTTTTTATCACCAAATGAGCAATAATCACGAAGTAAAATAGAATTTTTATTGCCGAAGCACCCTGAGCTGATGTACTTATTTTCGATGCAATCAGATCAAAGCCCTACTTAAATTCATTTCTTATCATCTCTCACTCGGACAATTCACAAATGCTACAGGAAACTTGGTAAGTGCGAAAATTTCAATTACGAGATATTCATAATAAAATTTAGTTATAAGGAATTGATCAATTAAGCCAACGGATTTAGCCATGACAATTACTAAAAAACTTTATGAGCCAGAGTATAAAATGTTCTAACAGGTGCAACACCAATGTTCAAGTCGAAAACGAGCTTACCACTCCATTCTGCATGTTTACACCGCTGATGTTGATCTTAGTAGTAAAGCGGACTGTCGGAGGCTCTTTCGGATAGTTTTCACCACATTCCAATCGCAGATTGTAGATGCGGGACTCATATGGCGTCTGAAACCATCATAAAATGCAACATTTGAAGAACAAAATGAGCTAGAGGTGGTTCACTTGGACCTTTCTCATAGTCCACTTTCCGTTTTTGTTTAAAAACAAACACATACATCTAAACCGTAATCCAACAACGAAAATGTAAACACTTACGCGACTGGGACCAATCACCATTCCAGTCCACCTGAAAACACGAGTAGATTAGCCAATGCAATCATTAGGAAGAGCCTATTTAATAAGAGGATAAATAGTAAGACAAAAGAAAAATGCACCTGGTCAAAGTCATGTCATCATCGTCTTCCAAACCCCAAGAAATATTTCCGTCCCCTTTGCCCTTCTGACCATCTAAAAAAGATTTACTTAAAATCAAATTTTGTAATTTCTATAATCGTAACCTTCTAGCTCTTCTAACAGTCGAAAATTTCGAGGAACTTCAACTAAAAATAAATTTTTGAAGCCCTTAAAATCTATTGAAAATATTACCTCCAGACATAACAACCGATTTGGCTTTTTCGCAATAGTCAACAAAGAAGTCTGGAAAGCTAACCAATAAATAGGCAAAAACAGCACGTTGTAATCACAGAAAAAAAATAATTCTGTCAAACCACCTCCCCATCCCAACTTTTTTGCACATACAGATGGTTTACATTTTAGTCGAATGAGAAAAACAGTAAAACACATCCTTTAATGAAAAAGAGACATGCGTGAAATATTCATATGTAAAATTTATCCGCTAATTTTTTAAAAGTTTTTTTCCTCCAGAAGGGTTTCAAGCGGAAAATTTTTGAGAGATAAGTTTCAAAAGGATTTTTTCTTTATCAATAATTGAAAAGTGAAATTGACTTTTTGCTGCGCAAATGATAGCACATAAAAAGTAAAAAGTTTTGAGAAGCAATAACCTTCCGCCGCAGGTGTTCTATTTTCTTTTTTTCTTTAATTATGGCGAAGTGCTTTCATTTTTGAAAGCTCTTTTAATTTGTAAAGTGTACAGTCAACCCCCGCTATGGTGAGGTAATTTGGTAATCTTTCACAGGCCTTCGCTGTTTGTCTTAAAAAAATAGCAAATCCGCGTCCCGAAGCTTGCAAAAAGGTAGCAGTGAATGTTAGCTTTCGAATGACACATAACCATAGTTGGACGCCTCTGAAAAACCTCCGCCGCCGCCACGGCCGGCGGCACTTTTTATTTCACCGCCGCCGCCCGCTAACGCTTCACTGTCAAAAAAAATTTTCCTGTTAAATTTATGTTTTTCATAGAATTATATTTTGCAAGAGAACAGTAAGATTCTAAATTATGTCATTTTAACATATTTTTATCGTTACTACTCATTTGCGCAAAACTCATTTGCGCAAACTCATTTGCGCAAACTCATTTGCGCAAAACTCATTTGCGCAAAACTCATTTGCGCAAAACTCATTTGCGCAAATTTTTTGAAGTTACAGGTTCGAAAATATTACTACCCAGGAGTTTTACCTGAGTTCTTCAACCTGGTACGACCACGTGGGTAGAACAAAACCAAGTGGTCGTCCACTTGGTTTAAAAAAAATTTACGTTTTTCATGTTCCAAAACCTTTTTTTCTGTATTGATTTAGGCATGCAAAATTTGTTTGTCTACTCACAATAATCCACAAAAGTTTAAGGTCGACCACCTTGGAGTGGGTAACTACCCACGGTATTGATATTCCAGTTGATATTCCATAGCAAAAGCCGACATTTGAATCGGGACACGGACATTTCACTGTTCATTTTTTTAAGTCCGATTTTGTATTTATTCATTTTTTTCTGTGTTTTTTCTTTGAAAATCGATATTTACTATAAATATAAAAATTTAGCAATCTGATCGATGCTAATATAGAGCTCGTATATAAAGGGTCAGCCCTTATCCCGGACCATGTACCCCCAAAGGGTCAGCCCTTATCCCGGACCATGTACCCACAAAGGGGCTTCCTATTGAATTAGGTTGCCTGCCGAAGGCAGGCAGGTAGAAGGAGAAGAATCTTAACCAAAATTAAATGGGCTCAAATGCGGGGCTCAAATGCGGGGCTCAAATCCAAAGGGCTCAAATGCGTGTTAACGGCTCACGGTGTTCCGATTGACTCATTGTAATAATAATTGTATGTAAACTGACGGTGAATTGTCACGTACCCCGATTTTGGATAGGGTACATTGATTTTTTAATACTTTCAGCTTAATCCAAAATATCGGATTCTAGAGGTGAGTGCTTATTCAAAAGAACCAGGTGGATCTCCTATCCAACCTGAGGTTTAGTGGTCTTATAAAAACTAGTTTATGGTTGTTATTCAAGAAAAAATAATTTCTGCTACCACCTGGATTCGAACCTGTAACTTTAAAAAATTTGCGCAAATGAGTTTTGCGCAAATGAGTTTGCGCAAATGAGTTTGCGCAAATGAGTTTTGCGCAAATGAGTAGTAATCATTTTTATAAGATGACCATTTAAAACAAGCATTGTTTTGCTACTTAAAAAATTGGTCTTGTTGGGGTCTTTCTTCCTGAAGAGAGCATAGCCATGATACTGAATAGTCTTTCCACTCTTGCACTTGTAGCTGGCGTTGCTAAGATCTCAAATGCCATCTGAGAAATCGAAGGATATGTCTAGAAAGTCAAGTTGTACTGTAAAATTTACAAAACCAATTTGCTTTTTACCTCAATTCTAGATTTCCAGAAGTCCCATGGATTACAGGTACCAAGAAAAGCATCGCTGCTACCGCCCTCGCCGCCGCCACGTCGCCGCCACCACCGCCGCCTAATTACTCCGCCGCTCCGCCGCCGACCTTATTTTCAGCCGCTGGGGCCGCGGCGGTGGCGGCGGCGATCCAACTATGCACATAACTTGTTTGATATCAAACAAAAAAGACGGACAAAGAAACCCAAAAAGTAAAGGCCAGTTTAGTTTGAAGAATTGTTCGGTTGAAAATTTGGTAGTCGAAAAAATATATGTAAAGCCTATTTTAGTACAAACCAAACAAAGTTTCTTCTTAATTCTGCGTCGATCTGTAAAAACAGAAAATAAAAATTCGACCTACAAATTCTTTAAGGATCTTGAAAAATCTGGTACATAATCATGTTTTCAGCCGTGATTTGTGATTACTTTTAATAATGCGCTCAGCAGTAATCAGAAATTTTGGCGCTGCTGAAAATATAGTTATCGAGAAAGCATTTCCAATTCCAGTGCTTGCTGAAAAACAAGTAGTTATTGCCTTTTTCTGTACTTTATAAAAAGCTTATTATCAGGTATTAGTCAAGGTTAAAGCCGCAGGTGTCAATCCAGTCGACACCTATATTCGCTCAGGTACATATGCCTCACTACCAGCTCTTCCCTACATTCCGGGTAGAGAAGGGTCTGGAGTCATAGCTCAGGTAAATTTGATTTTTTTTTTCATTAAATTAAACGTTTCCTTTAATTCTATAGGTGTTTTGAAAGTCTTAAAAACGTCTGAAAATCTAAATCGGACTTTTTCGGACGTTTTGAAAAATCGTGATGCCGTTTTTAAAGCAAAATGTTTTTTATAGATCTATTTTTCATGCCGACAATATTTTGGGGTATAAAATACTGAAAACACGACTTTCGCTTGGTAGCATTGTGGCTTTTTAGAATCGCATATCTAGAGGCCACCTACAGACATGAACCAAAAGCACAGGTGGGACCAAGCGAAAATTGTGTTTTTCACATTATATACTAAAAAATATTGTCGACGAGAAAAATCGATCTGTTAAAGCAGAATTTCAAAAATGACCTAAAAAATAATTTATGACCATTTCTAAAAAGCGGAATTTCTTGAAACAGCCTGTATTTTTTAGCTTGGCACTAGTGTATCCAATCTCAAATTAGGGGACCGAATTTGGTTTGTTCAACCAACTACAGGCCTTCTGCTCAGTTTGCTGTGGTTTCATCTGATTTTGTTTATCCGCTTCCTATGAGTAAATCCATTACGTGTCTCCATGCAACTTTTTAATTATATTTGCTCAGACACTACATTCAATGAAGGTGCAACTCTCGGAATCGCCTACAACACTGCTTACAGAGCACTTTTTGTCAAGGTCATACTTTCAACAGTAATTTTACTTTTTGTAAATTAACGTAAATATTCTAATAGAGCCCACGGGGCTTTTTTCAACCCTTGCAGCCTTAAGCACTGGCGAAAATTTTTGCGATAAAATTTAAATTACAGTCGACTCTCGATATAAGATACCCCCTAAAGTTCGTTCCCACCTTGGGTCCGACGCTTGTTTTAACCTGATTTCTAAAATGTTTTGCCAAATGTGATTCGTCAGTGTAGTCGGAAATGTCGCAAGGATTCTGATTTTGCCGATCGTTTCGAGGTGAGTTATTTTTCTGCTTGAAACTCTTCTGGAGAAAAGAATTTAAAAAAAAATTGGCGGATAAATTTTACATATGAATGAAAGGGCTGTACCGAAAAAGGTAAAGAAATATTTGGTAAAAGGCACATTTGGTAAAAAAATTTTTTGGTAAAAAAAATTTGGTAAAAGCACATTTGGTAAAGGCACATTTGGTAAAAATTTTTTGGTAAAGGCACATTTGGTAAAAAAATTTTTGGTAAAGGCATATTTGGTAAATTTTCTTTTAGTAAGGCACTTTGTAGTTGTTTTTGTGTCAAAGACCTTCTTAATTATACAGTCAAACCTCTATATAACGGCCCCCTCTAAAAGTTCGTTCCCACCTTGGGTCCTACACTTTTTTTAGCTCGATTTTCAAAGCTTTTTTTAAATTCTGTTTTGACAGTCTGGTCGCAAATATCGCAAGGATTCCGATTTTGCCGATCGTTTTTCAATATTTGAATAATTTTACTATTAAAAAATGCAAAACCTCTATATAACGGCCCTCTAATTTTTTTTAGAGGACCGTTCTATAGAGGTTTTGTATTTTTAATAGTAAAATTATTCAAATATGTAAAAA
Source organism: Ditylenchus dipsaci (assembly GCA_004194705.1). Classification (NCBI taxonomy): domain Eukaryota; kingdom Metazoa; phylum Nematoda; class Chromadorea; order Rhabditida; family Anguinidae; genus Ditylenchus; species Ditylenchus dipsaci. The sequence goes on from SADC01000057.1 coordinate 137,444, forward strand.
CGATCGGCAAAATCGGAATCCTTGCGATATTTGCGACCAGACTGTCAAAACAGAATTTAAAAAAAGCTTTGAAAATCGAGCTAAAAAAAGTGTCGGACCCAAGGTGGGAACGAACTTTTAGGGGGCCGTTATATAGAGGTTTGACTGTATACCGTATTTTCTCTATTGAACGGGCCCTCTCTAATAAACGGGCCCCCCAAATCCACATTTTCTGCACTATATGAGATACTCTTAGCATAATTTCTAGACTTAGCCTAGTATTATGAAGTTAGTTTTTTAAATTCAATTATTTGAGATATGTTTTGTCATAATTGTAGCTCGGTACGTTTGGTACAATTATTACTGAACTACCACAACTTTCACGTAGAAAAAGCCACAATCTATCGCATAAAACTTGTACTACCGTACTTTCTTTGATAGGACCCATGCTGGCTCATTTTCCGATAGCACTCCAGGTGGTAGCTGATTAGAGTTCAGTTGGCGATTAGAGGAAATACGGTATGATTTCCATTGTTATCCACAAAAGCCCAAAAACGTTTTTTTGGCATTAATGCAGGTTTCTCATCTAAAAATTCCTTAACACTAGGACGGCTTACTGTACTAAAGTGTGCGTCTTGTGCCAAATTTAATGCTGAACAATATAGGCGAAAAAAAATTTCGAAAAAGGTGCTTTTGTAAATTGCACTCGGTCAATTTTCAAAACTACCGCGAAAAAATGGGTCAGATGAGAAACCTGAATTACTGCCATGTCTGATTTAGAGCATTATAAGGAAATCTGAAGCTATCATGCTTTTTTCGACAGCTGAAAACCCCTTAGCATTACATAAAATAAAACCCTGCCCTTCTTAATTTTAAAAGATCTACGTTCTAGTTAGTAAGTGACCTTCCTACCACTCTGTTCTCCAGTAAAAACATTCTTGCTTTTTTGAGCCAGGATATGGACTAAAAAACAGGAGCAAGTTTTTTACTTTATAAAACTGCATCCAAGACAAGGGATGTGATTTCAAAACTAGGTAAGGAATGAGATGAAGCTGTTCACATCTAGCACAAACAACATAAAAATTAAAAAAATTAATCGAAACGAAAAATGGGTCAGCTATATGAGAAAAACTAACAAGATTGATTAGAAAAAATATAACCCCCTGGTCACACTCATTGGTCTTGTTCAGTGTCGAGGTCGCATTTCTTGAATTTTTTTTCGGCCAGAGATGATTTTTTCTAGTATCGTCTGAATATTTTTTATACGAAACAATAGCTCAAGAGCTAAGCTTTTTAGTGTATGAAAAATGTTTCAAAAAATGTAACGATGTACATCGACCTCGACATCGACCAACCTACAACTTTTGTATTATTACACGCACTTTTGCTATATAAATCAATAGTTTTCTGATGAAGAAGAAAGCCTAGATTCTGAGCTATTGTTTGGTATAAAAACATTCTAATGATACTAGAGAAAGTCATATCTGGCCACAAAAGAAGTTAAAAAAAGTCGACATCGACCAAGACCAAGTAGTGTGACCATAGTCTAACTTGTTTTGTTTTATAAAAATTTTCGAACAATTTTTTTTTGAAAAATAAACGGGCCCTCTCTATTAAACGGGCCCTCTCTATTAAACGGGCCCTCTCTAATAAACGGGCCCCTGCGGAAGGGTTGAAAAATAAACGGGCCGGCCCGTTTAATAGAGAAAATACGGTACGCATCGCCTTAGGTCACATGTTCGACTACCACTGGGTGCAAGCCCTGTTTTTTCCCTCCTTTTATTTACAAGTTTAGTGTCAAAATGTAGCCAAGCTTCTGGGCTTTCATTTGAGCCATTATACAGATAAAAAGTTGGTATAAAGTTAGGGCTAAAATATAAAAAATCCAATTCGATGAAATCCTCAATAGGACTATACCAGTACTTTTCGGTAGGATCCTGGAACTGACGTTTTTTCCGAATTTTAATTTACATACTCATTTGCAACTTTACACTCAAAATGTAGCCCTGCTTCTTGCCGTCATTTTCAGCATACGGTTGTATAAAATCATGTAAATTGAAACCGCAAAAAATCTCAGTTCCTAGTACGCATCATTTTGGCTGGTTTCCTCTAATTTTGGTAGTCATTGCCAAAAATCACAAAATTGAGGTAGTTGATGACAGCAAAGCAGTGCTGAAAATGGTTGCAATCGATTGCTCGATGATTTTTGGACCTGAAAGTCAAAAAACTTACTAAAAAATTAAATTAAAACACCCCAGAGGGACTAGAACTTTCGACAAAAGGCGATGCGTATATAAATTTCCCCTCCCCTTTAAGACCAAAAGTGCGATTTTACCTACCCAACTCCAAACCTGGGGTGGCTACCACCTGGACAGGTTTATATCCAGGTAACTCCAGTAGGGGTAAATTCACCCAAATGCCCTGAAAAGTCAAACGCCTGTTTTTTATATCTTTAATTGGTAAAAAAAAGGTATGCGCTCAGGTGAATTCGAACCAGTGACCTCTAAATCACCCCTTAGAATCACTAAGAACCCCATCATCCAGTGTGACCAGACCGAATGGTCGTGACGACCGGGTCGTCCACTTGGATCAAAAATTCTTTTTTGACGTTTCCGGGTTCTAAAACATTTTTTTGCACTAATTCGAGCATCCTGAAGATGGTTTGACAGTGGTAAAATCACGTTTTATCGAGAAATTTTTGAGTTACCGTATTTCTTCTAATAAACCGACATGTCGGTTTATTTTTCAACCCTTCAAAAATCGTGAAAATTTTGGGTCGATCTCGACATTTTCGGGTGAAGATCCAAAACCGAAAAAGCGGAATCGATAGAGCTCGTGGGAGCTAAGGAAACGCAATAAACAACGATGTAAATTTTTTTCTTTGGACTGAGACAGGGACCCTCAAAGTAGGGGGTGTCGGTTTATTAGAGGGTGTCGGTATATTAGAAGAAATACGGTATCATCAATTCTTGATTTATCAAAATCAATCGTTAGCAATAACTCAAAAATTTCTCGATAAAACGTGGTTTCACCACTGTCAAACCATCTTCAGGATGCTCGAATTAGTGCAAAAAAATGTTTTAGAACCCGGAAACGTGAAAACGGTGCCGCCGCCACCGCCGGCGGCACTTTTTATTTCGCCGCCGCCGCCGGCGCTGCCATCGCCGCCACCGCCGCCGCCAGCTAACGCTTCACTGTCAAAAAATTTTTTCTGTTTAATTTATGTTTGTCATAGAATAAAATTTTTGCAAGAGAACAGTAAAATTCTAAATTATGTCATTTTATCATGTTTTCGTAAGATGACCATTCAAAACAAGCATTGTTTTGGTACTTTGTAATTGGTGGTGCCGCCACCGCCGCCACCGCCGCCGCCACATCGCCGCCACCGCCGCCGCCGCAGCCTAATTACTCCGCCGCACCGCCACCGCCGACCTCATTTTCAGCCGCCGGCGCAGCCGCCGCCGGCGGCACCTCATATTTTGCCGCCGCCGCCTGGCGGCGCCGGCGGTGGCGGCGGCGGCGATCCAACTATGGTTCGGAGAGCATAAAGTGCTTTTAGATGATTGGGAAAACGTTTATGCCCTCCGAAAACGGTGTCTCTGTGACCAAAACAGCCAATTCCGCGCCGAAATAAGATCTATGGCCGAAAACAAGAACTCTATGACCAAAAAGATATATCACCCGAAAATATCCACGGAAAAAGTGCTTTACCAAAAAGTTTTCTTACCACATGTGCCTTTACCAAAAGAAATTTTATCAAATGTGCCTTTACCAAAAAATTTTGCCAAATTTTTTTTTACCAAAAAGTTTTTTTACCAAATATTTTTTTACCTTTCTCGGTACAGCCAATGAAAGAGTTCGACTCGATTTTTAAATGAATTAGTCACTGTTTAATTTTAAATTCCATTGGATAGAACAAATGTTTAAAAGAGAAGTTCTGTAATTTTGTAGTTTGGTCGGACCCCTCAGAAATTTGGAAATTGACTGTTTGAGCTCAAATGAAAGCCTACAATGTGTTGAGTACGATAACACCAAATTCGACCAATTTTTCCTACTAATTCACCGAGCTGTGGCCAGTGTTGTGACTTCCTCATCCTCATTCCTCATCCTCATTCCTCTCCTCTTCCTCTCCTCAGAGGAAGAGGAATGAGGAAGAGGAAAACTTTTTCAGAGCGATGAGGAAGAGGAAGAGGAGAGGAAATTTTCTTTTGAGACAATGAGGAAGACAAAAATTTTCCTCAAAACTGACCCTTCAGTCAATAAAGTCTAGGTTTCCTCGAATACATTTTATCCGTTCAACAGTGGACATCAAAATAAAGCAACAATAAATTAAAAGACAATATGCAACGTGACGAGCAGTCCGGGGTCGAGCAACGCAGCAATTGTGAACACCGACTTGTGCTTGGACTCTCCTTGGTAGTCGGCGTGTTTGTCTCGGAAATGCCTTCCCACGTTGTGTTTGTCCGTCTGGAATATGTCTAGCTGGAATATGTTCGCTAACACCAGCCGTAATAAAACCAACCTTCGCTCCACACGGATGCATCTTCCCTTCAAACTCCACCATGAACGAGCACTTGTTGTTATGGCCCACATATTGGCTGAGCTTCGGCTCTGAAATTGGCTTCGGCTTTTAGTAGATTAAACTAATCAAATGAAATCGACTCACTCTTGTACGCCACCATCAATTGAGACTGTCCGCTGGGGGTACATTGCGCCGAAGTAGGAGTCTTTGTGGTTGTGTCCTTGAAGTAGTCGAACAAACCTCCTTTTGAGACCTTTCCATCGCCAGGTGTAGAGTTAGTTGCAGTTTCGCTCATTCTGAAAAGCGTATGAGGAAAATTTAGAGGAATGAGGAAGGAAAAAGTGTTCCTCAGAGGAAGAGGACTGAGGAGAGGAAGAAATTTAGACGCGACGAGGAAGAGGAATGAGGAGAGGAAAATTTTTTAGAGGCGATGAGGAATGAGGAAGAGGAGAGGAAAATTTTCAGCCAAGTCACAACACTGGCTGTGGCCTCCCGAAGTTTAGTACTCAGAAAAACCAGTATATTTCTTAAAACATTTTATACTTAGTGAAAATGTGATGATGTACACTCGTTCAAAATTTCATTCGACGAAGAATGAGCTGCTTTTTTAACGAGTACAAAAACTCTGTAGTCTGTAATGAATTTTGGCGTAAAAAGTGTGTTTTTTCAAAAAATCAGCATTTTTCGAAGACAGATTTTCGGCGAAAAAACCGCTATAAAAATCGGAAATCTGCGTGTACCCTCCTGAATTTTAGTGCATTCAAAAAAGCGTTTCCTAAGGCACCTTTCTGACAAAAAAACCCCCGAAAAAATAGGGGAGGTGAGACGAAAAAAGCTTTTGAAGTTGACTGGTCATCACTAACTCTTTTCAGTTTTTGACGTAAAAAATGTTTGTTACTAAAGAAACCTAAAATCCTGACACCGAAATCGTGATCAGCGTATCTTATTTGCTTCTAAAATCACTCTTAGAAGTGCAATTTGGATGTCATATTTCGAATTCCTTTCAGGACAATAAACTTTCAAACAAGTCAACAATTGGTGAATCAAATATTTATTATTCTGAGAAAAATTTGAAATATGACATTCAAATTGCACTTCTAAGAGTGATTTTAGAAGCAAATAAGATACGCTGATCACGAATTCGGTGTCAGAATTTCAGGGTTTCGTAGTACAAAAAAATTTTTACGTCAAAAACTGAAAAGAGTTAGTGATGACCAGTCAACTTCAAAAGCTTTTTTCGTCTCACCTCCCCCTATTTTTTCGGGGGTTTTTTTGTCAGAAAGGTGCCTTAGGAAACGCTTTTTTGAATGCACTAAAATTCAGGAGGGTACACGCAGATTTCCGATTTTTATAGCGGTTTTTTCGCCGAAAATCTGTCTTCGAAAAATGCTGATTTTTTGAAAAAACACACTTTTTACGCCAAAATTCATTACAGACTACAGAGTTTTTGTACTCGTTAAAAAAAGCAGCTCATTCTTCGTCGAATGAAATTTTGAACGAGTGTACATCATCACATTTTCACTAAGTATAAAATGTTTTAAGAAATATACTGGTTTTTCTGAGTACTAAACTTCGGGAGGCCACAGCTCGGTGAATTAGTAGGAAAAATTGGTCGAATTTGGTGTTATCGTACTCAACACATTGTAGGCTTTCATTTGAGCTCAAACAGTCAATTTCCAAATTTCTGAGGGTCGAGGTGGCCTTGATGAAACTACAAAATTACAGAACTTTTCTTTTAAATGCTTATTTTTTCTGCAAATCAAATGTTCGTTGTCCCAAACGGAATTTAAACGACAATGAAATTGACAGTGATAATTCAATTTTAAAAGCAGCTTCACATGCAAATCAACCACGCTGAACACGAATCCGATGCCAGAATTTCAGGATTGTCTAGCAAGGAGAAATATTTTAAGCTTTCTTCATTAGTACATTAGTCGAGCTCTTTCATTCATTATGCTCCACAATATTTTATTGAACTGCTTTTTGCAATTATTTTTTGCTCATTTGACTCAGAACTGTCTGCTCTCTCTAAATCTGCAATTTAGTTTGTACCACCACCTTTCAAACCACAGAGGCACAGAGATTTTTCAAGCGATTTTTTCGCACTATCCGAAGCAGAATTAAATTTTCTTTCTGATGAACAAAATAAATTTTAGGTGGGACGCTTTATCTATTATCTACAGGTCCTTTTAGGGCGAAAATTTTGTTTGAGGAACTTAATTAAATAAAATTTCATTGAAAACATGCAGGTGAATTATGCAGCTATCGAAATGTCTATTATTATTAAGCTTTGTTTCGAAATTACAAGCGTCAATATATCTGTGTGTAGCCAAGATTTTAAGCTTTCGGCTAAAGTACAGTTTAGTGGGACAGCCCAAAATCACGTTTTATGCACTTCTTTGGCATTTTCAGACCCCGGAAATAATAGAAAAGGCAAAAAAATGTCGGAAAGCTGTTTACAGCTAAAAATAGCGAAAAAAAATTCTGGTTTGCATTAGTCCCCCAAGGTGAAAAATTCCGAAATATTAAAAATTTTTTAATTCGCGCCGAAACACTGCCGGGGGCCGCCGAAGGTAACCGGAGGTGTGCCGCCGGCGGCGTTCCAACTATGCTTGGGGTAGGCCAGCGTACGGAAGTTGTGACTAATAAAGAGTTTACGCATATTTTCCGGGGTTTAAGACATAAATTTGGGTACTTTTCACTTACCGTATTTCCTCTAATAGAGCCACTGTGGCTTTATTTTTTGGATGTCCTCTGAAGGGTGGCTCTAATAGAGGGGGTGGCTCTAATAGGAGGGGTGGCTTTATATTTTGAATGCCTCATACAAGGGTAGTGACCATTAATTCGTGACTATCGGCATATTATACTTCAGACGCCTTACATCAAAATTTATTTCAGTATCAACAAAAGAAGTATCAAATCAAAGAAGTTGGAAACCATCAAAAGGCGTGAAACTCAGGGTTTGGTGCATTCAATTCATCGGTCCAGTCCAATTCTAGAGATTCGTCACTCACATATCCATTTTCTTCATCCTCCTGTGCATCAGCTTCTTCAACCACAGCTCCTGCCTGTCGAAGCGCATTGCGGGCCACCAAAAGCTCAAATTTTCCCGACGGAATCGGTCCGTGCTTCTTGAAGCAGTGAACATGATCATCCTCACTTCCATCATGGCAGATTGTGATTCCACAGTCTGGAAAAAAAGAGTCTTACATTGTATGAATAAAGACAAGAAAACAAACCTTTAAACGACTTGGCGATGGCTTCGGCTGGCAAAGAGTCCCACGCTTCCACGATCCATTGCAAGTAAACGTCCATTGCAGGGGCCTTCGGGTTTCCTCCACTTGTAAACTCCTTCTGCGCGTCGTTAGATATCCACCGGTCATAGCTCTTGCGGAAGTGCGCTTTGAAAGGTCCATTCCACGAGACGTCAGGAGCCTGAAGAAAAGTTTTAGCAAATCAAAGAGAAAATTACAAACTTGGATAAACTTGGTGCATCCTCCTGGAACCACAGCTGTATGAAGATTGAACTCGCGCAGCTTTTTCTTCAAGTCGACATTCTCCTTGTTTCTCCGGTTGACGAGATGGCAGCGAAATGAATCCCACACAAGCAGACGTTTTCCACCGAAGAGATAATGGCCGAAGACACGGTCCAAGTAGTCGAGAGTTAGCTCATCGTTCATCCACACTGTGCCTTTCCAACATAGTTCAAGCTTTGCCTTATATTTTTCTTGAGCTGCCGTCACATCCTTGCCTTTCTTTCGATCCATCAAAACAAACGGCTTGCATTTTTTGCCATCGGAACGTGCGGTTAGAATAACAGTTACTCGTTGCTTGTCGTTCCCAGTTGAAAGAACAGAAATCTGAGCAAGAACATTGTAGAAATACTTCCTTGGCACAATACCTGATAAAAAATACCTCCTTAGCGCCAACCTCATCAATGCATTTGCCTCCAGATGGATCAAGGTATATTGCCGTTTCGTCCGCTGCAAAGATTTCCCGATAGCTGAAAGTAAAGACATGATAATTATTTCAAAATGTCTTCAAAATTTTACTTGTTTTTCTGGCGGATCTCGGAGATATAAAGCAGGAAATTGACAATCTTTTGCACGTAGTCGGCTGGTGTCTTCTGGCAAACGGTAGTTGGAACGCGCAGCCGAAAGTTGTTACGCGATAGGAACCTTTCCAACCATCCTTTGCTCGCCTAGAATGTGAAATTTTTCCTAAAACAATCCAAAAATCAGTTCAAAAATACCTTGAATACGCCGTCATCCTTCTCCGCATTGAAAGTCTTCTCGGCCTGTCGCTGTATGGAATCCCGAGAGACGCGGAGCTTTTTCGAATGCATTTCCCTGGCCCAAAGCGCCAACTGCTCATCTAGATCCTTGTACGTTAGCTTTCGACCACCTCCTTGTAGCCTTTTCTTTGACTTCCCGGCAGTAGAAGAATTTCTATAGTCAAATGTAAAAACATTAAAACAAAATTTAAAGGCTTACATGATGTTATGCAGCTTCTGTTCTTGTCTGATCCAATCAATCACTGTAGAACGATCCACACCAAATTTCTTGCTTGTCGAATGATTTGAGCCGCCCACCGACTTGGCAAAGTTGACGACCTTTAGCTTGAACTCGGCGCTGTACGACTTGCGCGATTTGGCTTTGATGACTTCTTACTCTTCTTCTGAATCACTATCGTAGTTAGCAATCAGATCCATGATGCTGAAAACGCAGGGTCAATACTTATCACACAGCAAAGATGGTCATGAAAAAAATAAAAAACTTAGATACCCTTAGATATCCAGATCAAAAAGCAGAATTTCCTTTTCGTTTCAAAATAACTTTGAATTCGAACAAAACGTTAAGAGTTTCTGACTTTTTCCCAAAAAACCAGTTTTTTTAAAAGGGGTGGCTCTATTAGAGGGGTGGCTTTATTTTTTGGATGTCCTCTGAAGGGTGGCTCTATTAGAGGGGGTGGCTCTAATAGGAGGGGTGGCTCTATTAGAGGAAATACGGTAAGTAAAAAAAGTGAAAATCGTTGGGGGGGGGAGGGGGGGGGGTGGTTATTCGCTACTAGGGTCAGAGACTCTGTATGCATTTTATGTTTATAAATCAAATATAAATTTATGCTACAATCTCAATCTTTACCCTACATTTATTGTACAATAAATAGCAAAAAGAAAGATGTTGAACATAGTTTTGAATACTGGGGCCTACCGCATAAATAAACTCTTGTATGCATGCTTTTTGATGCATCCAGAGTCACTTTCTAGTGATTTGTGTCTAATGCCTCGTGTACGCAAAGCAAGTCAAAGTCAAGGGCAAAGTCAAAGTTTTTGTATGTACGCACAGAAAGTTGACTTGCAAGTCAACCTGCAACTCAACTTTGACGACTTTGCCTTTGACTTTGACCTTGACTGTTACTTTGACTTTCTGTGCGTACACACCTAGTAACTTTGACCTTGACTTTGACTTTGACTTGCTCTGCGTACACGTAGTGTAAGGCATGTGGGTTATCGCATCTCAACTCCAAGCCCCTTCGGGGGCGCAGGGGGCTTGAGAGTTAGAGATGCGCGCACTCACTTACGGCCCAAGTTGAACAACATGGTAAGACAGTGGAAGAATACAAACATTTACTTTTCTATCGTCTTGCCATAAAATGGCCCCTTTTATTCTCTTTTATTCCCTATACAGCCCTCATTCCCTTTAAGAATGTTTCGGCGCGAATTAAAAAAAATATTTTTTTGAAATATTTCGGTATTTTTTCACCTTGGGGACCAAGGTAAACCAAACATTTTTTGCAATTTTCAGCTGTAAACAGCTTTCCGACATTTTTTTTGCCTTTTCTATTATTTCCGGGTCTGAAAATGCCAAAGAAGTGCATCAACCGTGATTTCGGGCTGCTCCACTAAAGTGTACTACTGCCAAGCTTTCATTTGCATTTTCATAAAAGTTAGAGATAAAAAAAATAAAACATTCTCATTTGTCCAAAAAACTCGGCCAGCTTTACGAAAAACGACCAAATTTTAAAAGGCGGCAAACAAATAAAAAGCGGCCAAATTTTCATATTTGATGGTACATTCCTAATAGGGTTGTCGAATCGAACGTTCGATTTCGAACATTGTTCGAAATGTTCGAGATTTTTTCGAACGTTCGAACCGAATGTTCGTTCGAAAATTTTCGAACCCGAACTTCGAACCGAACGTTCGTTCGAGCATTTTCGAACTCGAACTTCAAATCAAACGTTTGTTCGAAAATTTGCGAATTCGAATTTCGAACCGAACGTTCGATTCGAAATATATCGAACTTCGTCCCAAATACTTTCAGTAAGAACTTAGAAACACGCAAAAGATTTGACCAAAACATGCGCAGCATCATAGAAAAGGCACCGAAAATGGGTTGGGCTCGTTTTGAAGTTCAAATTCAAAAAAAGGCAAAATTTTCAAATCGAACGTTCGAAAATTTTCGAATTCAAACATCGAATCGAACCGAACGTTCGAAAATTTCGAACGTTTGACAACCCTAATTCCTAAGCAACCGTTTTTATAGACTAGTTTGCTGTTTACAATGGTCAACAGATTAAAAGTATGGAGTATAGTTAAAAAGTATGTAAAAATGTGAATTTTTTATGTTTTTCTCTTTATTTTAAAAATCTCGATATTTGTTCGAGATCCCGAATTGTATTTTCCAAAATCCAGATTTCGAAATTTTTATTGGACTAAATCCCGATCCCGAAGTCCCGCCTGAAGGCATCTTCCCGTCTCTAGCAAAGACACATCAAACAGCAATCAGTAAAAACGAAACTTGTTCAAAATAACGTGTAGATTACGAATGTACTCTTAGCAGAAATCTAAAAAGAATCGAGGTTACAGACTTCTTTATAATAAAATTCAAAATTAGAAAATATCTCTGTTCAGAAACAAAGAAAGATTAACAAGGGAACATATGGTAGTGACCATGCTATATCAAAAAGCTTATAAACCATTCGATAGAGCATCGAAATGCCTATTTACTTGGAAATTCGTTTTCTGCAGAAAAGTCGATTTTGAGGGAAAAAGGAGTTTGAAAGTTGACTTAAAACATTATCTTATCGATAATGAATCATTACAATGTTTGCGTCGGTAGTAAGTGGTTAGAGGCACAGACAGTATACCAAGTGCACCACTCTAACCCATCAAGCCATCAAGGTTTGTATTCGCTACTAGGGTCGAATTTTTTAAACAGTTTATATCTCAGTCACATATGTCAGCGAAAATTAATTCTGCAATATCTATCGGGAAGCTCTGAACAAGCGCTACAAGATGGATAGTACCGATCTTTTTTATGCACGCACAAGTTTTTTTAAATGTCTACTTGTTTTTACTTTTGGTAAAAAAATGCTCTGCAAGATTTTATTTTGGGTGTCGCTTTTCTTTTGCAATTTTATAAACAAGTGTTATTTTTAAGTTAAAAACCTAATACTATTTTTGGAGAAGAGATTCAGGCCTGCAAAATGGTATACTAAAAAATTTTAAATATATTTAGCGCCTTACCAGCTGCTTTAAAAAAGATCGGGAAGTTTGTGAACGTCCGGTACTGTAAAACCTTAGGCATATTTTCATGTGTGAAAGAAAAAGAATAGAAGAAAGATGTTTTGCCACGGAAATCTTGTAGATTGATCATTATCTCCAAATTATTGAAACAGTGAAAATTTGTATTTAATACTAGAAAGAGCCCACCTATCCCCAGTACATATGTACTGATTCAACTGTATGTCCGAAGACTATTTTAAAAAGCTTCGAATGAAAAATTTTCCTGACGATCCAGTTTTTGTTTTAAATCTCTTTCTTTCAGGCATCTGCCCAATCTGGGCAAACAGTATTTATCCACGGAATTTCGGGTGGGGTAGGGTTAGCAGCAACTCAACTAGCCAAAGCCCATGGGCTTCAAGTGATCGGCGCAGCCAGCACTGAGCAAGGCACCCAATTAGCAATCCAAAATGGAGCATCACAAGTCTACAACCACAGAGAACAAGGCTATATAGACAGAATCAAGCAGGAAAACCCTGCTGGTTTTAACATCATTCTGGAAATGCTAGCCAACGTCAATCTTAACAAAGATTTGGAACTGATAGCCAACTTTGGCACTATTGTTGTGGTTGGCAGTAGAGGAAGTGTGGAAATTGATCCAAGGAGATTGATGCAAAAAGAGTCTTCTGTGGTGGGACTTTTGTCAACGCATATTACTGTGGAGGTAGGTAAGGGACTATTGGAAGAAAAACTAGAGTACAGGGTGCGGCAATTTTCCTCTGCGTCTTTATTTTGCCCATAACTTTTTGCATTTGCGGTATACAAACGAGATATTTTTTTAATCGGAAGCTGACACTCTAGGCAATCGAATGACACCGAACTTGTGGATTTTATCGTTGTTATCATTGTTCAAAAGATCTTTGATTGCGAAGTTTATTTTTCTTCGTTTAGCCATGGTGTACTCCGATCAAGAGAAGGCTAAATGCGTCGAATGGTTTATCGAGGAAGGCAAAAGCGTGGCAAAATTCGGCACTCGATATCGGAGAGAGCAAGGGAGAAATTCAAAGGTACCAAATAGAGCTGCGATCAAGGACTGGTATAGCAATTTCAAGGCGGAGGTCGATGTCAAGCGGAAAAAGAAGGCTGGCAACAAGGTTTGTGTTTCATTTCTTCTTGTTTCTTATGCCTTTTTGTTGTTTAGTGAGTGAGAACAGAAGAGAAGGAAGCAGAGGTAGTCGATTTTTTCAAAGCAATGCCGCATTCCTATGAAAAACGCCTGGAATACTGCCTCAAGTTAATGGAAAAAGTACTGAGCAAGAATATGAACAAAAATTGTTGTTATTGTTGTCTGTTGATGATGCGTGTGTTCAAATACAGATGTTTCTGCAAATTTGGTGTCATTCGATTGCCTAGAGTGTCAGCTTTCGATTAAAAAAAAGATCTCGTTTGAATACCGCAAATGCAAAAAGTTATGGGCAAAATATAGACGCAGAGAAAAATTGCCGCACCCTGTATTTTTTCGTTTTGTACCGTATAAATTATAATAGTCCGCTCTTATAAAACCGACAGGGTAGGTTAACCGAACGTGTGAAATCAAATTATTATGCATCAAAGGCGGCATCGGAACTTTGGTATATTTTGGGGTTTTTTCAAATAACACAAAATATTACTATTTTTTATTTATTTTTATTTTGCAGGAGTACAAGCGAACAGCAGAACAAATCAATAAACTCTTAGAAAGTGGACACATTAAGCCACATGTTGGCCGAATATTTCCTTTGGAGCAAATTGTAGAAGCGCACAAACTGGTGATCGATGCGGAAGGTGCACTAGGAAAAATTGTCTTAATTGTAGACCAAGACTGATTTTTTTTATAGTGATAAGAAGTAGACGGGTTTTTTAGGCCAGCGACAGCTTGCGACAATTCGAATTGAGACAATTCGGCGCTACTCTGGTTTCAGTTAACTCTCACCATACAGTTAACACTCTCTGTATATTCAACGCTTGCTATACAGTCGACTCTTGAAATCGAAACCAACTGAAGACACTTTTGACCCTTCAGATGCAAACAAAAAGTGTCAACTGAAAGAGTCAAAATAACGAGTCAAATGAAAGACAGCAAAATTTGCTAGTTTGCAAAATATAAAAATATAGTAAATATAGTTAAAGAGGTGAGACTTTTACGGCTACTTTTTGACATCGAATACTACTTCACTTCACATACAGTCGACTCTCGTTCATCTGACACCCCCAAAAGTTCGTTCCCGCCTTGGGTCTGACACTTTTTTTAGCTCTATTTTTGAAGTCTTCTGCCAAATGGTATTCGCCAGTCTAGTCCGAAATATTGTAAGGATTTTGATTTTGGCGATCGTTTTTTCCAAAATCTTTTCATGTTGCCGTAAAGAGCCGCGGCTCTCGGTTATCTGACACCCCTTTTTAAAAATCATGTGTCAGATAACCGAGAGGCGCGGGTCTTTAGGGCAAAATGAAAAGATTTTGAAAAAAACGATCGGCAAAATCAGAAACCTTGCGATATTTCGGACTAGACTGGCGAATCACATTTGGCAAGGGACTTCGAAAATAGAGCTAAAAAAAGTGTGGAACCCAAGGCGGAAACGAACTTTTGGAGGTGTCAGATAAACGAGAGTCGACTGTACTCTTTTTCATATATTCTGCTCTCTTACCTCACATGTTTTCACACCTTCTTGTGGATGAGATTTCTCTTTATCATTTTTCCTGATTTTTTCCTATCGATTGAGTGGTTAAAAGCCGTTATAAAAATTTTTTTTTTGGTAAATCACACCAACCTCACACTAAAAACAGTGCTTTTTACCTCGATGTTTTAGCGGAGTTTTATCTTCTATTCGGTGTGATTTTCTCGAAAATTATTTGTTGTTGGACCACCCAATCTATAGGAAAAAATCTCAGCTACGAAACGGTGTGAAAACATCTGTGATAAGAAAACAAAAAATATGATAAAAAGGTATGTGAAGTAAAGTAGTAGTTAATGTCAAAAAGTAGCCGTAAAAGTCTCCCCTTTAAATTCATGGCTAGTCAAATCTGATTTTGTCGCAATTTGAATTGTCTCAATCTCAATTGTTGCGATTTGATTTTGTCTCAATTTGAATAGTCGCAAGCTGTCACTGGCCGTTTTTATAACAAGTTATTCATAATTAAAGTTTTCGACTGGGAGTTTTGCAAAAAAAAATGAAAAAAAGAAACGAGCAATCTAGGGATGCGTAATAGAAAGTACCTCCCCTCCTCAAAAATTTCCGAAATTACAGGACTCCAGGCCTCAAAAAACAATCCTATTCCTGATATCAAAAGTGACTTACAGTTTTTATGTATTCAAATTTACTTCGCTTAAATAAAGCATGTCATTTACAAACAATACTCGTAATTTGTAAGAAAACATAGTAATAAAACACAAATATTTTTTTCTATAAAATTTTGGATATAGACGTAATTAATCAAAATAAAGAGCTAAAGGACAAACCAGGGCTCAAAAATTAAAAATTTCGCTGAATTTTTACAAGGTTTCACATGTCTAGGTCAACCTCCACTTCGTTAACATTGAAAATTCGTTAATTTATCCAACTATTTTCTGGTCAATAAAGCATGAAAACCGGCGTTAACCTTGAGCTTTTAATTCCCCATCTATATTTGTTCATTGCAAAGTAATATAACCAGAAGAATACTCAAAATTTGCAAAAATTATGTTCAGTTCATCAAAGTGTGGCCATGATTCTGAAGAATGAGGTCAAAATAACGCAAAAGGTTTGACTACATCCTATTATCATACAATGCCATGGAGTTATCGGCTTGTTAGCCATGGCAAAGGTGAGGGCAATCGAGCCACTAGTGAGCGCTCCAAGACTAGTCGGTCCAAGTACGGTCATCACTGAAAAGTCAAGCATAAAAAAGTTGTGAGATCTGTAACAGGTACCAAGAAACGGGAATGAGATAAAGAGAACCCAAGGGTGGTGACGTAGCATAGTCACAGCCAGACAGAAGGCAATCAGGTGCGCAAACACATAAGAAGCTGCCATCCACACAAATATGGATAAGAACATGTGCCAAAAGGTGACCAAATTAAAATTTTTCAACACAAGCACATCCACTACAGAGTATTACTGAAAAAGGCGAACAATTTCATTATTTGTCAAATAAAAAGCAATTACCTGGCTAAGGCAACTTCATCCATCTTTCATGTGTGAGGTGACTTATTGAAATATGAATAATTCCACCAACTAAAAACGCCTTTGTAAAAAAAACAAGCCGCGTTCAGTCAACGAAAGGTTAGTAAAAACCGATTTTCGCGGTTTACGCACCTGGAAACTTACAAGGGAGGTAGGAAAAACCATTTCCCTGACCTTCTTTGTTAGTAAAATGCAGATCGGGATTGTTACAAGTTTTGACACCTAGACCAGCGTTTATATAAAAGATACATGTACTTACTTTATACAGGGTGAGTCGTGAAAATTGCACAATTTTTGAACATTTTTGTCAAGCGCTTCCGCGGACCGGTGAAAACCAGTGTTGTGCGCTTGGCTCGTTTGCGAGCCATCAGCTCGCAATTTTTAAAAGGACGCGAGCTGCTCGCGAGCCAAATCTAAAGCGAGCCATTTGATCGCTAAGATAACGAGCAAATTGCTTGCGATACAAACACGAGCCATATGGTTCGCGAGCCATTTGGCTTGCAGACATTAACGAGCTTTTAGTTTGGCTCACTCGCAAATTATAAGAGTTGAAAAAAAAGCCTAAATATTATTCATTTATTTTTTTCTTCTTTACATGACATACGTTTTCATGACTTTAAAGGCCTACTTTTACTAAAAAAAGGTGTTCGCTACCACCCGGATTTGAAAACTTTCCCATAGCAGATTTATTATGCTTTATCAACCGACAATGCCCCGTGTCGGAGTTCTGTGCGAGAGCGCAAAAGATGCGCCTCATCAAGCTCTACCGGAATTTTAACATATACAAAAGGAAGGGGGGGAAGCGTTGAAAACCACGAGTAAAAGCCAAAAACTCAAAAAAGCGCCACAAAGCTTCACCTTCACCCATTTAGAAAATAATATAAAAAATAAGGTGTGCATCCAATGGTATTTGAACCTGTGACCTTGACGATGGGTATGTGAATGTCATGTAGATGAAAAAAAATAAAAAAAATAAACAAGATTTAGGACTTTTTCAACTCATATCATTGTGCGCGAGCTCATTAACACGAGAATACCTGCCGGTAAGACCGGCACATTCTGGCGCGAAATTTCACGGAGAATCCGAATTTACGAACCGTTTTTCAAAAAAGGCGGTTTGGCTTGATATTTCTACCAATTTCTGAATGGTGTCAAATATGACTTATGTATGTTCAGAAAATCAGGTGCTGCTAGAAAAATTTATATACACATGCATCACTTCTTGGCTTTTCAAAAAGCGCATGAAATAAGCTTTCTAATGACATATTGTTGTGAGGTTTATGATGTCTTACTGTGAAATGCTCGGTCCAAAGAAACCAAAAAAAGCTTCGACGTATAAAAAGAGAGTCATGAAAGGGTTGAGGCCCGTCCCAAAAAAAACTAACAATATTTACAAAAAGCATTTTGACGGAAAACTTCATCTTCGCTAAGCTAACCTAAATTCTGACGCCGGATTCGTGTTCAGCATGGTCGATTTGCTAATACAACTTTTCTTGAAATTTGAAAACCATCGTCAAAATTTGAATTCCTCTCGAGACAATAATTATTGAAATTTCAAATCTTTCCAAAGTTCAAATAATTGTTATCTCGAGAGGAGTTCGAATTTTGACGATGCTTTTCAAATTTCATGAAAAGTTGTATGAGCAAATCGACCATGCTGAACACGAATTCACTGTCATAATTTCAGGTTAGCCTAGCGAAGATGAAGTTTTCCGTCAAAATGCTTTTTGTAAATATTTGTTAGTTTTTTTTTGGGACGGTGCCTCAACCTTTTCGTGACTCTGTTTTTTATACGTCGAAGCTTTTTTTGCAGTTTGCAGTTTCAGTTGCTCTTTCAAATAGTGTGTAGGGTTTACTGAAGAAAATCTGTATCCCTTCTAATTTTGCTTTTTTAAGTACAAAAACCGTTTCGGAAAAATGACACGACTGTTTCTTTGGACTGATCATTTTACATTAAAACATCATAAACCTCACAACAATATGTCATTAGAAAGCTAACTTTATGCGTTTTCTGTATACAGTCGACTCTCGTTATAGTGCCACCCCTGGGGACCGTACCCCAGATAGCACTTTGTCGAAAGTGGCACTACAGCGAGGGTGGCACTATATCGGGAGTATTTATTTAAAAAATATTGAGATTTGGCACTGTATCAAGGGTTTCAATAGAAATGATCACGTACCGACCAAACGCAATGATTCATTCAAACAACAACAATTCGAACAAATTGGAAGAAACCTATTAGCTGACTTTGTTTTTGTTTCTTTTCGCTCTCTCTCTCTCTCTCTCTCTCTCTGGGTTTCCAAGCCTGTGACGACTGGCTCCTCGACATCTTCCCCTTCGTCGATCTCCATTACATCGCTGTCCCCGAGTTTATTGAATTCATATGCAGCGGTTGCTGAAAGCTCTTCCATGATTTCTGCCAGAGTGAGTGCGCACCCTCCAATTTAGAGCATAAGCAATGAAGGGAAAGATAAATCCTAACTTGTAATCACACTTCTAGAAAGTCCTCCATGCGGATATCGTCTTCAATTTTTCCACGCACTTGCAAATCCTTCCAAGCATCAATTCCATCGCCATCATGAGGATCGAAAATGCCTTGTTTCTAAAATCTCAGTTAATATTTGACACAATTTAATCCATTTAAGCCAAAAGGTTACATTGATCACAAACGAGGCCTTCCTAAAGCAGTTGTGCACAGTCTCCGCTTTTACAGAATTCACATCAATTGCTCCCGCTTCACCCTGATTGCTTTTGAATAGTATCCCATAGCGGTGCTTGAAATTCGTCTTCCAGCCTTTGCTTGCCGTGAATCCTTCGACGTTGAGCAGAGCTGCGATCGCCAATGCCTTCTCCTAAAAATTAAAATGCTGAATGCATCAAGAGTTTTAACAGATTCTTAGATTCTTCGGAGCACTGTTTGCAACAGCTAAAATAAGTACACAAATATATTCGAGACAACTACGGAGGCAACAGACAACATTAGAGCAAAATGATTGAAACCGTTGAAATGTAAATAATGAAAGCCAAATGATTTCCGCTTCTGAAATTTATTTGTCCAAGTGGCACTATATCGAAAGAAATTTATGAGCAGTGGCCAAGTTTTTGGTGGCACTATACCGAGAGTGGCACTGTATCGAAGTGGCACTATAGCGGCGGACTCGTTCCCTCGGTTTCTTTGCCGGCCAACCAAATCTGTCTTAAGGTGTCACTATATCGAAGGTGGCAATATAGCGGGTGGCACTATATCGAAAGTTGACTGTATAAATTTTTCCAGCAGCACCTGATTTTCTGAACATACATAAGTCATATTTGACACCATTCAGAAATTGGTAGAAATATCAATCCAAACCGCCTTTTTCGAAAAACGGTGTGTGAATTAGGATTCTCCGTGAAATTTCGCACCAGAATGTGCCCATCTTACCGGCAGAGATTCTCGTGTTAAAGGGGCATGCTCGCCACCGATGGAAATATTTTGAAAGGCGGGTACCAGGTCAATTCAAACGAGAATTATTTCAAAATAATTTTTTATTGAGTACCCTGCGGGTAATAAGTAATGGCTTGTTCACGTTGTTAGAGTTCGAGTTAGAGTTTGAGTTCGAGTTAGAGTTAGAGTTCGGGTAAGAGGTGTTCATGTACTTAAAAACCCGGACTCAAACTCTAACTCTAACTGGATGGTGTTCACGTACATCGAGTTAGAGTTAGAGGTCGAGCTTGAAAATGTTCATGTATATAGCTTAGATAGCTCAGAATCTCACTCCAAAGCCGTCTAAAGCCACTGAAAGTTAGTTTTTAGAAGGTTTACTAAAATAAAATCCAAGTTATATGCATGAACACCTTCAAATCCAACCTCGAACTCTAACTCTAACTCTAGGTACATGAACACCCTCGAGTTAGAGTTAGAGTTTGAGTTCGAGTTAGAGTTAGAGTTAGGATCAGAGGTGTTCACGTAACCAAAATCCCGAACTTAACTCTAACTCGAACTCTAACTCTAACTCTAACTCGAACTCTAACTCTAACTCGAACTCGAACTCTAACAACGTGAACAAGCCATAATCAAAAACACTTTCTTCGTTTAAAGGGACATAGTCACCTGTTTAAATTTGTCCCGCAATTCAATTTTTTTTGGATCATTGAACTTCTGTACGGATTTTTCAACTTGGTTTCTAAAAAACAAGGCCTATAATTTTATTTTAGGTATAGTTTTATTAGAAAGCAAGTTGAAAAATTTGTACACAAGTTCAATGATTCAGAAAAAAAATTGAATTGGCGGGACAAATTTAAACAGGTGACCATGCTCTTATAAATATCATTGCACATCGTGTCAAAACCTTGTACACTGTCAACTACACATTGGCGTTGTGTTTTTGAATGTTTTTGCTAATTATTCGAATTTTTAATGCTTCTTTATGATTTTTCCCCTTTTTTTCGAAACTTTTCGGTTTCTATTACATGAAAGATGATTCGTAAAAATTGACACTATCAAAAATCAAATCTTTGTCTAGTAAAAAACAATTCGAACTTTTTTTATAGGACGCGAAGGTGAATGGCCGGCATCCTTGAACAAATTAAGGACGGGACGGTGGACGGCCGGCGAAAAAATAAAAGTGAGGACGGCTGGCGGACGGTCGGCTTGAAAACGCCTACACATTCTCATTGGTTTTCTTCTCTAGTTTGTTTTGTTCGATCTTTTTTGAAAATAAGTTACAAGTAAGTTACAAAACTGGACGGTACAGTGGACGGCCGGCAAAATATTGAAAAATCAGGACGGGGCGGTAAATAAACAGTAAAAAGTATGAAAAATTAGGATGGCAAGCCGATGGCCGGCGCGCTGGTCAAAAAATAGGCCGGCTGGTCGGACGGCCGGCCGAAAATACTCGGATGGCAGACGGAACGCCGTTCACTTTTGAAAAAATGTGGTCACTATGGTCAAAGCAGTCTGTCAATCAATCACTAAAAGAAATAATGCAAAACAAATTAACTAAATGCACACAATTTGAATGTACAATAAAAAAATTAAAAACACAGAAAAATGAAGCTGAAGCTCAGCTTTGGATTGAAATAATATTTCTAAAATTAAACATTGAAAATTTGGTTGAAAAAAATGAAAATTTGGGATAAAAAAGTTATCGCTTTGTCTCGACACGAAAATAGTAATTTCAAACTGAATTTGTAGTTGACGCTTGACACGCCGTGTATCGGTGGCCTAGTGGGATAGCGCCGACGGACTGCGAAAGTTGCTCGTCGTTTCGACTCACAGCGGACAATACAGAACGATACAGAACAATACATTGGAACAATACAGAGAAGCGTCAGATACAAGTTCAAATTCAGTTTGAACTTAATAGTTTCGTGTCGAGACCAAACAATAAGCGTTCGATCCCAAATTTTCATTTTTTGAAACAAATTTTTAATGTTTAATTTCAAACATATCATATCAATCGAAAGCTTAGTTCCACATTCATCTTTCTATGTTTTTATTTTCTTCATTACACTTTCAAGGTCTGTTCATTTTATTAACTTTATTTTGAATTAATTCTTGTATAGATTGATTGGAAGACTGCTTTTATCGATATCTCCCTCGCAACTCTATGAAAAGAAAGTGACTTCATACAAATTGAAGCTCTTTTTTGGGTTATCGAATGGTGTTTTGAAGTTGAATTTATCTACTTATCTGGCAGAGTGCCTAATTGTTTGAACAGCGGATCCATTTTTAGCATAATTTTGCTGCTATACTTTTACCGAATTTTACTACCTTTCTAGGGTTTTTTGAGGAAAGAGACAATAAAAACGTGCAGAAGGAATCAGGAAATAAAAAGCTATCGAAAGCGATCAAATGCTGCAGAAAAAATAAAGTAATTATAGTTGAACAATGAAGCACCGAAAATTGCACTAGAAATGCTGTTTTCATCAAAATTCTAGCCACGGATTGTTTTCCGCTAGATGAAACTTCGATAATTGACGACGACAATCATTCCGAATCATCTCTTATGTACTACAAATCAAAAAGTTGCAAAAAAATGCGAAAAAAATCAAAAAGAAGCATTAAAAATTCGAATATTTAGCAAAAAAATTAAAAACACAGTGCTAATGTGTAGTTGACAGCAGTGTTATGCGTTTGGCTCGTTTGCGAGCGAGCAGCTCGCGTCCCTTTGAGAAAGACGCGAGCTGCTCGCTCGCCAAATAGCTATGTTCGCGAGCCATATGGCTCACCAAGTTAAAGATAAAAGTGACAAGAGCTTCTTAGCTCGCGAGCCATTTGGCTCGCATCTATAATAAGCGTATGGTTCGGCTCGCGGAAAATAGTGTTAGTTGAAATAAAGCCAAAATCTTGTTTACTTCTTTCATTTTTTCAATTTTTTGACTGATTTTTTTGCAAACATTAACGGGGCATGCTCGCCGCCGATGGGAACATTTCAAACGGCGGGTACCAGGTCAATTTAAAAAAGAATTATTTGAAATAAATTTTGGTTAAGTACCCTGCGTGGAATAAGTAATCAAAACACTTCCACTGTCTAATAATATCGGTGGCCTAGTGGTGAAGCGGAGAGTGACTGTGAAAGTCCATCGTCAGTTCGATTCACACTGGTGGCATAGTTTTTACTCGACTTCTCCAAAATTGTGTCAAAATAATTCTCGTTCAAATTTCACTGGTACCCGCTTTTAAAATATTCCCATCGGCGACGAGCATTCCCCTTTAAGCTGGTAAAATATTGACTGGCAACCAATTTAACTGGCAACTATCAACTGGCAACCAATTCAAGTGGCAACTATCAACTGGCAACCAATTCAAGTGGCAACTATCAACTGGCAACCAATTTAACTGGCAACTATCAACTGGCAACCAATTCAAGTGGCAACTATCAACTGGCAACCAATTCAAGTGGCAACTATCAACTGGCAACTATCCACTGGCAACCAATTCGAGTGGCAACTATCAACTGGCCACCTTTTTCAATTTTATTAAAAGGGGGTTGCAAATCATAATGCGAATATTTTGAACTCTCAGGTTCAAATCCCCCTGGCTACATGCCCTTTTTTGTCTTCTTTAATTTACAAGTTTGTAGTCAAAATGATCCTCATACTCTTGGCTATCCGACAAAATAATCAGATCGTGATTTCGAAATTCCTGTAACTGATTTGCAGACAAAGACCTGCTAAATTTACAAAATTCGTTCATTCGGGGGTTTTTCTTTGACTGGTTTGATTTATGTTTTCCTACTTTTTTTCTACAAGTCACGCGTACCAAAATGTAGCTAACATTCTAGGCTTTCATTTGAGCTATCAAACAGTGAAAAAATTATCGTAAAGTTAAAACTAGGACTCAAAAAGATTGGACCATGTCCGCTTCCATGCCATTCTATCCTGTACTATGCCAGGACTTTTTAGTATTATTTTGAAAGTGACGCTTTTTAGAATACTGATTCACATGATCATTCACAACCTTACACTCAAAATGTAGCTCTGCTTCCTACCGGCATTTCCAGCATACGGTTGTATAAAAGCATGTAAATTAAATTTGCAAAAAATGTCAGTTTCGAAATAATACCAAAATCTTACTCGCCAAAAGTAGAGATGGCGAAAGGGGGGCGGGCGGGATAACGGGACGGGATTTTTGGCCAAAATTTTTGCGGGGCGGGATTGCGAGGTTCCAAAAAATTTCGGGCGGGATCCCGCACCCTACGTGCGGGATTAAACAAAAATTCTGTAAAATTACAAAATGGCATGCGGGATTAAGTCAAAAAACGGGACGGGATTGCGGGATTTCAAAATGGTGCGGGCGGGATTGCGGGACGGGATTTTGGCCAAAAATCGTGCGGGACGGGACGGGGTCCCGTGCGGGATCCCGTCCCGTCGCCGTCTCTAGTCAAAAGTACTCATGTCTTCCTTGGTCAAACCTTCACTAGCTACCCTAAGTTTTGAAAAAGTTAGAAAATATTCTTAGCTGATTCCTCGTGAAATTGTGCCTCTAGAAAGTTACTAAACGCGTCTAAAAAAACAAAATGGGTAAAGGTTTAGGCAATATAAAGCTCAGTGAGCATCATTTTGGCTGATTCCCTTTCATTTTGATGGTCATTTGCTTAATATCGCAAAATTAAGGAAGTAATTGACAGCAAATTAGTACTGGAAATGATTGCAATCGATTAGTCAATAGTTTTTGGCCCTAATTGTTAATGAACTTGCTAAAATGTACGGTAAAAATAGGTTATGCATCCACTGGGAATCGAAGCTGAGAGATCAAAATATTGGCAGGGCCAGCTCAGGACATTAACTTGTAGGAAAGTAATATTTCCAGGAAAAGGCCCTTCTAGGAAAACATGCATATAGGAAAAGGCCAGGCTAGGACAATTCACACTTGGACAATGACATGTTGGGACAGTAGACCAGGCATGTGCACGGGCCGAAAACGGGCCGAAGCGGGCCCTGGACTTTCTCTGACTTATTCCAGACTTTTTAGAAAAAAGTTTATACCATCTGATAGCTAAGATTTCAGGCTACAAAATGCTTTTTTCCGGGCCGGGGTTTGAAATTTTTTTTGACCAATGGGCCGGCTTTTTGGTCGAAAAACCACGTTTTTTTTGAAAAAGGGAAAAATCAAATAGACCCTAGGACAATCGACTCTAGGACAGTTGCTTTTTTGGAAAAGCGCCTATCAGGAAAAGGGACACTAGGACAATTTACTCTAGGAAAATGACGTCTTTGGAAAAGAGCCTTTTAGGAAAATGGACACTAGGACAATGGACACTAGGAAATTGCATTTTAGGACAATTTACAGAAGGACAATGGACAACAGGACAAGAGACTATAGGACATACTATTTTCAGACCCATAAAGTGATGTTATAACGTTTTAGACAGTTAAAAATTGTCCAAAAAGGGGCTTCTCCAGAAAGACGATTGTCCTATTGTCCATTGTCCTAGTGTCTCTTTTCCTAAAAGGCGGTTTTCCAAAAAGGCCATTGTCCTAGAGTATATTGTCCTAGTGTCCCTTTTCCTAAAAGGCGCTTTTCCGAAAAGGCCGTTGTCCTAGAGTACATTGTCCAGTTGTCAATTGTCCTAGCCTGGACTTTTCCTATATGCGTGTTTTCCTAGAAGGGGCTTTTCCTGGCATTATTATTTTCCTACAAGTTAATGTCCTGAGCTGGCCCTGCCAAAATATTCGCATTATGATTTGCAACCCCCTTTAATAACATTGAAAAAGGTTGCCAGTTCATAGATGCCAGTTGAATTGGTTGCCACTTGAATTGGTTGCCAGTTGATAGTTGCCAGTTGAATTGGTTGCCAGTTGATGGTCGTTCCTTTAAGCTATTAGGTTGATCCAAAAGTTGTGAGACTAACCGCGTAAATTTTTTTTCGAATTTTTTTTTCGTTCAAAAGACTTAGAATTCATTTGTTTACACATTTTAATCATTTATAGACAACAAAAAATTTTTTCGGTATAAAAATGTTGAAAAAAAATTTACCTTGGTCCTCCAAGCTGATTAAAAATGAATGAAAAAAATCAGCCTGGGGACCAAGGTAACAAATTATTCAACATTTTTATACCAAAAAAATTTCATTTGTCTAAGTTCTAAGTCTTTTAATTGAAAAAAAATCGAAAAAAAATTCACGCGGTTAGTCTCACAACTTTTGGATCAACCTAATAGTAATACTTCATTTGTCCTTTTCCTTGTCTTTAACAATAAATCGACGTTCAAAACTCATGTAAAAGCGCGAGTCGAACCATTCGTTTTTGTTTGCGAGCCAAATGGTTCGCGATACAAATGGCTCGTATGGTTTTGGATCGCGTTCGGCTCGCTTAAAAAAACAAGTACGCGAGCCAATTGGCTCGCATATATAAAAAAAGGTGAGCCATATGGCTCGAACCCATTTGGCTGTCTAGGACATGCGATTTTGGGTCTTTCGTTTGGCTCGCGCGAGCCAAATGGACAAAGCTGGTTGACAGCATATAAGATTTTGACACGCTGTGCACTGGAGGTATAAGTTTTCCTCGACTTTTTCAAAATTTCGTCAAATTAATTCTCGTTTGAATTTCGCTGGTACCCGCTTTTTAAAATATTTCCATCGGCGACGAGCATGCCTCTTTAATATCTGCGAGCCAAATATCTCGCAAGCCATATGGCTCGTGTTGCTTTTGGCTCGCGTTCGCGTCGCTTCAGAAAAGATGACGTGAGCCGATTGCGAGCCAAATGAAATTGAAGATGAGCCAAATGGCTCGCGAGCCATTTGGCTCGCTAGGTCATGCGATTTTTTGTCTTGCATTTGGCTCGCGCGAGCCAAATAACCGGTGAAAAACCAAATAAAAATTTTGAGGTTTGAGCCAACCATTTTTTAACGCTTTATTTACAAGGAAAATAAATCAGTCCAACCATCTGTGAATAAAAATCTATTTAAACAAAAAGACGGAAAAATATCGAAGTTTTTTTATCCCACAGGTTTTTGATTTAAAAATCAACAGAGGTGGTCAAAGGCGAAAATTCAAAAAAGGCTGTAGATAATCTGACATATGTTTTTCGGTTAACAACAGGGTTTTTTGGGCATTCGCAATTTCAATCTATTTATAGTTATTCGATTGTAGAGACCCAATGCCACAAGTTAGTTGTAAATGTAGGCTTCAGATTTGATAGAAATGGTACTATTGTATTCCCTACTGGCTAACTTAGAAGTTAAGCCGAGAATAAGTCGGTTTATGTATACTTTTTGGTGGAATCGAGAGCTGAATTCAAAAATCACGGTAAATGAAACAACACAGAATTGACAAACTAATAAAGCATTATTTAGCTTAACCGTTTAGCTTATTTTTTTGAAACCAGCTCTTTGTACATACCTCATTTATTTTCTATCAAACTAACAGTGTAACAATTCAGATACGGTATTTTCTGTATTAAGTCACCCGGGGAGTCATTGTTCAACCTCAAAAAAATGGAAGAATTTTAAGGTCAATTTTAAGATTTTCGGGTGCTCAACCAAAATATGAAAAGTGGAATCAGGAAAACTCGTAGTAATTGAGAAAACGCAAAAAAACAGGTTTGCAACATATTTTCTCTTTGCTTAGATGTGAGGTCCTTATAGGTAGGAGTTACTACAGAAGGGAGAATTATTAGAGAGGGGGGACTTAATACAGAAAATACGGTATGTTAATTCACTGACAAAAGATAATATCTGTTCCTTCTTAGAGCAATAAAAGTTTTTTAACAATGACTTTTATGAGTAAAAAAGACTTGTAACATACTATAAAAATGGTTACTGATTTTGAAATACATCGTTTCAGTAATGACACGAACAATAAGTAATTCAGATGTGAAAACATAGATTATCGTAAAGGAAAAAACACGTTGTGATCCAGGACGTAGAGTTTGACAGCCATACTGCGCAGCCACCGAGGTATTCATTCGAAAATAAACGCTGATTGATCTAGCTCTTGGATATATTTCAGCGAATATTAGAGTAGAAGTTTTAAAATCCATATATTTGAATGCAAAAGAACCTAACTACATTCTATACAATAAAGTTAGCAAAAGTGGTCACAAAGGAGGGAGGGGGTGCTATAGTACAGAAAATATGGAGACGTGAGAGTATCCACGAGTCAAAACTCGAGTCATATTACAACCCCAGGAACAATGAAAGAGGTGACAAGGAATTCAACATTATTCAACATTATACTTTACTGGACAACAGTCCTCCCTTAGCAACAGTAGAAGTGACGATCGATAACAAAAGAAAAGAACTCCTTTAAAATAGCCACGTAGATCGTCTAGCACACAGGTTTGCTCTTGCCCACCACCGGATTGTCGTGCACTTTTAAGTCTCGCATGTCTGATCCAAGCAAAGTCAACACCTTCTCAGACAGAGGCATCCCGTCCCTAAATAGTTCGAAAGTTGTAGAGAAAAGCCTGATTGAAAATTTAGAAAAAATCACTTGAAAGGTCGCTCGATAGTGATGCTCTGCTTCTCCGAATCAACACTGAACACTTTTCCTTGATAGCACCCAGATTCTCCACAACTAATGGTAATTAGACGGCCCACATATTCACTTGCAGATGCATCAGATCCAACAGCTTTGGTCCAAGAAATGATTCTTTTAGGGTCACTCAAAATGTTTTCGTCGTTGCGGAAATTCTTGGTTACAATAAGCGATCTCCCATCCCTGACGTTTTCGGGAGAATTCTCAGCAAGCCTCTGAAATAGAAAAACAATCACATAATATTGGTTCGGTACAAGCAAGATCCCTTTCCAAGCGAGGACAACGCTTTTTTCAGCTGCAAAAAGACTTTTTCTAGATTCAAATAGACTTTTTAGCTGCAAAAGATATTACTTTGCAGCGAAAAATCTATTTGCAGCAAGAAACAGTCTTTTTACAGCAAAAATATTTGCAGCAAAAAAGTCTTTTTGCAGTAGAAAAAAGCTTTGTCCTCCAGACAATGCTCAAGATTGATTAACCGACATATATATTGTTGCGATGGTCAATTTGTTTGTAAAATTTTTGTGGTGCATGCCAACACACAAAAAAATTTAAGAGGAAGAAGGATCTGGGATAGCACATAAAAGCACTTAATTCCGGTAAAATATCGATTAGCGACACTTTTTGAATTTTTTCGCAAATTTTTATCAAAAAATCGTCCATTTTGAAGGAAAAAGTTTAAAAAAGTCACCCCTGATACTAAAACATTTTCCTGAATCCGAATCCGTTGAGATCAGATTAAAATAATTCATATGAGCTGAGATATCCACTAAAGTAGATAGGTGGTTGGAAAATTTGTGGTTCTACTGCTCAAAATAGTTCTATCTCAGCTCATAAATAATATTTTGATCTGATCTCAACGGATTCGTATTCAAATTGAGATTTTAGTATTAGGGGTGACTTTTTTAAAAATGGACGAGTTTTTGATAAAAATTTGCGAAAAAAATTAAAAAAGTGTCGCTAATCGATAGTCATCCTTTAATTTACTACGATTAAAAAAAATAAATGAAATTGTTCCCTTTGAAATTTTTTCTGTCAATATGCACCACGAAACTTTTCAAAATATCGACTAAGAAGAACAATATTTACATGTCTCTTCTTGTCACTTTCAAGAAACTTTAGTAAGACGTGTAAGGGAAATCGGTGTAAGCAACCTTACCTCTTTGTCAAATAGCGCCAAATTCGCGTCAAAGTCGTAGTCCTTCTTCAATTCATTAAAGTCGATAGGATCTCCCAATTCAACCGCCGTTCTCTGATAAGCAGAATATCCATTGCAGCAGTCAACCAAGGGCATTCCACTTGGCTCTAAAATTGTTTTAGGAAAAAATGTAATAAGCGAGATTTACCCTGCGCAGTACGAGTCTTGTTCACTTCAAGAAAACGTGGTGCCGCAACTTGCTGATTGTTAAAAAGCTTGTATTCTCCATATTTTGTGTAGCTGTTGCCCCTACCATTTGCTTGTCTTTGTTCATCTCCCTGACCTTTAGCTTGCATAGAAGGTTTCAGAAGATCGTTTACATCAATTCTCTTCCCCGCACTGAAGAATTCCCCAACTGCTTTTCAGACTTGAGTTTTAACCCCCTTCCTCTATTCCCATTAACACCTGAAAGTTTTCACAGCAGTAGTGATTTAGTGGCATAACTAAACAAAAAAGCTATTATCATACCAAAAAATTTTTTTTCAGAAGAGCAAGACGGGCGATCCACTGTAGTATTTTTCCTAGGAGAAGATTTAGCTGGAAGGCTGACACCCGTTGCACTTCCCACACTTGGCCCTTCTGAGTTCTGGTAGACGATGTTTCAGCCACACCCTTCTGTGAATCATCTGATGAATTCAAATTTTTCTTCGGAGGCATCTTGAGAATTTTAAGTTCACGAATAGAAGTTGGGAGAACCACTAGTGAATCCACCCCCATAGGACAGCCATCTCTGTTAAAAAGAAATATATTTTTTAGAATTTAAACTTGAGTGAACAATTACTTGAGAGGTTTTCCGAGAGTTATAGTTCGCTGAGACGAGTCCACACTAATAACTTCGCCTTGGAGATAACCTTCTTCCTCGCAGTCAATAGAAATCAAACACCCGCAAAACTCATGCGAATCGTCATGAGTGTACATCTACAACAAAAATGATTAAATGGTAAGGAGTGAACCGATGGAAATGCACAACAATCTAAACTTTCGAAACTCGATCTAATGACACGCTGGGACGGCAGTATTTTATCGTTGATAAGCAGAGAGTTTTGTAGTCAGTTTACTCGCTTAACTAATTGTCTGTCAAATCTTCATACTGAAAGTGTTGTTAAATGGAGTTTTGGTTGCAGTAAAACAACCCAGTGACTTAGCCGCCCTCAGGTGCAAAATATTGAGCATGAATATGCTGTGGAAGTGGTTACACCGTGGAAATTTCTAACCACACAAGCGAGATTATAAAAACTCACAATTTTGGCAGTGATTTCGACAACTGGGTTATCCTTGGCTTGCAGGGAAGATTTCAGAAGCTCACCCACGTCAATTCGCCTTCCATGCACTGGAGTGCTATCCAACTGCTTTTCAGACGTGAATTTCGACCCTTTTTTGCTGTTCCTATTGGCACCTGACAAATAAAGCAGGATCGATAAATCGATCTCGAATAAAACCGACAAAGTTCATACCAGAATCACTGTTTTCAAAAGAGCAGGACGGGTGATTCACTATTGCATCTTTCTTAGATAAAGATTTAGCCGGAGAACTGCTAGGCTTATCGTTTTCAACACTTGGCTTCTTCTGAATTTTGTTGGGCGACAACAACGTCGCCACTTCTCTCAGCGAATCATCGGACGAAGTCACATTATTCTTCGGAGGCATTTTTAGAATTCTCAGTTCACGAATTGAAGTTGGAGAATCACGAGCGAATCCATACCCATAGGGCAGCCATTCCTGAAAATTAATAAAAATTTATTGAAAAAGGCAGATTGAAAACTATTACTTGAACGGTTTACTGAGAGTAACAGTTCGCTGGAAGGGATCCACACCAAGCACTTCTCCCTGAAGGTACCCTTCCTCTTCACAGTCGATAGCAATCAGACACCCACAAAATTCATCCGCCGCTTCCTGCGTGTACATCTATGATTGAAAAATTATATGCGAGTCAAAGGGAAAATACAAGAACAAAATATAATCTAACTTCTTCATAATAGGGTCTTTGTTCCCCTTATAATTAAGTATCCAGCATCTAGTATGGAGGCAGTACGCCAGTGTTTTCATGACTGACATTTATTTGGCAAATAAAACTGGAACTTTTTGAGAGCTACCAGTTGGCCAGTCGGAAAATTTTTCCGAACCCAAAAACACCACTAATGGAAAGAATAAATCCGGTTTAAAAACTGTGAGAAAGTTCATTATATATCGCTCACAACGGATGTCGGGAGTCTTCAATGAGGGATTGCAGCCTCAGTATGCCATACCTAGAATACACTACCTCCTGGTTCACTATGAAGAAGTCTGACTATAGCGGCAAAAATTCAAACAAAAACTCACTATCTTCGCCATGATTTGTCAACCACAAAGCTAAAATAACTAATTTTCACAAGGTTCAGCCAGGAAGGCTGGAAACGTATAAGTGTTCTACTAGAAACATCCTAGATCAGAAATAAAAAACCAAATACAAAGACGCTTTTTATTCAGAACTTGAAAATCTACAACATTGTTTTACGCAACATAGTCCAGAGGTCTATTAAATCCTCCTTTGCGGTTCATGTACTGTCTATACTTTCTCGGCTTATTTATTTTTGCCATGCCATCCACATTGTCGCTGACCTTCTTATTCTTGGTGGTATCAAAGTTTCCAAAGCCCATTAGTTTCGACATTTCCTCATCCACGTTCTGGCAAGACTCAAGATCTAACTTTGCTGAAATAAATCGAAGGATAAGATTTAGAAAACACGATTAGAGTAAAAGCTTACGGGCACGAGCACGCTTCCTTTCTCTTCTTGCGCTGCTCTTGGACTTGGCGTCCTGAAAAAGAAATAGTTGGATTTAAGAAACCTACTTATCGACATTTTCGCTAGTTACCGTATTTACTCTAATAGTAGCCCCCCCTGATTCAAAATCGTGTTTTTGGCGTTGTGTTTTTGACCCACTTTTCAAAAACTTTTCTCAGGCAAGTTATACCTCATTTTGTAGCTCATCTCACTGGCTACAAAATGAGTGGTAATTTGCATGAAACAGTCTTCAAAAAGTGGGTCGAAAACGCTATGCCACAAACACGATTTTGAACGAGGGGGGGGCTACTATTAGAGTAAATACGGTAAGTGCGTAAAAAATGATTGGTCTGCGTAAAAACCCTACAAAAAATTACTTTCTGACCATCGCGCTCTTCGCTATGCCGATCTTCTCTAAGCTCTCTCTTCTTGCTGTGCCGGTCTTCTTTGCGCTCCTTTTTTTTGCTGCGCCGATCTTCTTCGTGCTCTCCATCTTTAATGTGCCGATTTTCTTTACGGTCCTTTTTGGTGCGCTTGCGCTCCTGACTATGATTTCGATCCTTGCTGTGCCGGCGTTTTTTGCTATGCTTGCGGCCTTTGCTGTGCTCGCGTTCTTTACTAGGGCCGCGCTCCTTGCTTGTTTCACGATTCATGCTAAATTGATAATTGCCAATAGAGTGAGCGCATAAAAATTGACATGAATCGTATACAAATTTTATGTGCGGGTTTGAAACTAGCTACAGCCCATTTTGTGCCAGATTTTCTTTTTGAAACAGCACATTAGTCAATGTAAAAACTGAGTGGACACATTTTCATATTTCGACACATCTTCATAACGTCCAGATGCCATACCGTTTTGTTGCTTATGGCGGTTCTACTGTAGAGTCCGTTGCCAAAAAACAGCTTGGTCCCCTGTTGTTCAAAATGAAAATATTCAAAATGAAAATATTTTTTATGTTAAAAACAACGGGGGGGGGGGACCAAGTTGTTTTTGGCAACGCACTCTGCAGTAGTACCCTTATGGCTATCTATTGTTTCGCAATGCAATGATCGAATTCGCCATTTTCAAGGCATTTTTACAACCTACAATGCGATCCCCACGGGATCGGTGTCTTGAAGCCGGCAAAATTCCAAAGTCTTTGAAATAGGGGAAATTCTGTAGAGGGACAAAAACCGAGTAGCGCCAAACTTTTGATAGTTCTATGCACTTTTCATGATGGGCTGTACCTGAAAACACCCGTCAAAATCATTAAATCTCCGTCAAATGTTTAAAACTTCTCGTTCTAGGTGTATACTTTTCATATTTTTTATTCTTTTGCATTAGCATGTAGCCCTGAACCTCTAGTTTCTGATAAGCTATTAACTAGGTCGATACAATTTTGAAAAGTGGGAAAACAATTCATTTAAAAAAAGATGTAGTTTTGAAAAAGGCTGTAAGTGAAAACACCCGTCAAAATATGTGAATCTCCCGTCAAATTTATTTTTAACCCGTTAAATTCAAATTTCAAACAAAATATGTGAATCTCCCGTCAAATTATGTGAATCTCCCGTCAAATTTAAATTTTTAGTCAAATACTGCATTAAATTTTGCGGGAATTCGAATTTTATGGTCAAAAAATACCGTATTTCCTCTAATTGCCCCCCCCTCTAATTGCCGCCCCCTAACTTCAACTGGTTCAAAATTCGTGTTTTCATTTAATGTTTGAGCTGTGTAAAAAGTGCCTGCGAGGGATTTCAAAAATCTAACAGGCACTTTTACACAGCTCAAACAGTAAATGAAAACACGAGTTTTGAACCACTTGAAGTTTGAAAAAATTGCATGCTTCTAATTACCGCCCCGGGGCGGTAATTAGAGGAAATACGGTTACTTGAATCGCTCAGAATACCTCCCCGGAGTGGCCAGAAGCCCCTGAAAGTCCAGAACACGGAGAAAGTGGTCCAAAGAATGCATCGTCGTCATTAGTGAAATGATTTCATTGCTTGATTTTGTTATCGTTTTCGCATAAAATTCTTTATTGTCTATGCTTCACTTTTCAGAGATGTGTCGTTAACTTAGTACACGATTATATTCTTTACAGAATGGACTGCGATCCCAAAAACATCGCTTTTTTTATTTTATCATAATAATTTATACTTTTTTGATCCAGTTTCTTTCTGTAAATGCTTCTTTTTGAAATGACACATATAAAACAGTTTGAACCGTGATTTGCTCTCATGCTAATAAACAGAAGTCAAGGACAAAGAATTTAATTTGTTGGACCAGGACCCGTACCAAATATAAAATTAGTCACTAAATATTTAGACTTCTAGGCTAAAGTCTAAAGTCTAAATCATCGAAAAATTAGTCGTACCAAATATAAGAGGCTAAAGTCCACTTTTTTATTAGTAACTAAATATTTAGACTTTTGGTACCAAATATGTTTAGTCCAAAATTTTAGTCGGCCACTTTTATTAGTGACTAATTTTCGTACTAAATATACGAGCTAATTTTGAGGCTAAGTCTAAATATTTAGTTTAGTGACTAATTTTTCCCACTAAAAAAGTGGACTGCCCTATGGCAGGCTAAATTTATTTAGTCGTAACTTTTAACTCTTTTTGACATGTTTTTTTAGAAGTTGGTGTACTTTGTGATGTTGACATTCCTATACCAACTTTTATCGCTCTTTCGATATGTCATCACCGTCTTTCTTTCTCGCTTAAAAAATGTCGAGAAAATGGACGTTTTCAAAACATACTGTTTGTATCACTTTTTGAGCCTTATATGACCCTGTATATCCTTTCCTTCAGACATAACTTACAATCGTTATGTCTACTGTAGCTTACAGTTTGTTACAAATGAGTGGAGATTACATGTAGAAAGTATCTGTGAAATAACATTTTCAGAACATGGCAGAATTTATGCAGATCCAACGACAAGGTCAAAGGGATAGAAGAATCCGTTCGCCTTTGGAAGAGTACACCGATGAAGAGCTGATCCGTCGATATCATTTTGATCGTCATGGGCTTAGGGTCCGTACATAGCGTTTTCTTTATTTCACACTGGCTGGACTCATTCTTGAGCTTAGGTGATCTGCGAGCTTGTTGAGGAGGGATTTCCGGAGACGACTAAAGGTGGCACCATTCCGATCGAGATTCAAGTCTGCGCAGCTCTGGCATACTTGGCTTCCAATTCATTCCAAATTCACGTCGGTGACACTTTGGGGATCAGCCAACAGTCCGTTTCTAATTGCGTCAAAAGATTCTGTTCAACTTTGGCTGGAAAGGCGAACCAATTTATCTTTATGCCGATTGTTCGTTCTTTATATTTTTATAGTTTTGACAATTTTTATTTTGAAGCTTTATAGGATGTTGCGAAGGAAAAGCGTGTTTTCTCTTTAGTTGCTGGTTTTCCAAACGTGGTCGGGCTCATCGATGGAACACACGTCCACATTCAAGCGCCAAGTCAAGAGGTGGAGCGGGATTATGTCAATAGAAAGAATCGCCACTCCATCAATGTACAAGTAAGTAGTGTTCATCTTACTTGTCCAATTACAGTTAGGATCTATGTATGTGCATTAGGTGGTTGTGAACACCGAAGGTCAATTCACCAATGTGGTCGCTAGGCATCCAGGTTGCACACATGATTCCCATATTCTTCGCACGAGCCTCCTCTGGGATGCCTTCCAAAACAATGAAATCGGTGGTATTCTCCTCGGCGACTCTGGCTACCCGTGTAAAAAGTGGCTAATGACTCCGTTTCTCCAACCATCGTCACCGGCAGAGTTGAGGTTGGTTTATTTGACTTTTGTTTACTACTGTATGACTGTAATTGTATGGTTACAGATACAATAAGGCGCACAAGAAGACAAGGGTTGGCGTGGAACAAAGAATCGGTCAGTGGAAAAGAAGATTCTCAATCCTGCATAGCGAAGTTCGGCTCAATCTGGAGAATGTGGTCGATGTTGTGCTCTCAACCGCTGTTCTACACAATCTTGCCATTGAGCTGCGGATGCCTGAGCCTGAGGATGAAGAGGAATTCGAAGATGAGCAACCGCAGGAAGTGCTCTACCAAGGCCGTCAAATGACTGGGATTCAAGAGAGAAACAGATTTGTGAGAGAATTTTTGGAATTTTTTGGTTGTGTTGGCTTGTTGTTGAGATAAATATAGGTGTTGATTCCATTAAAAGCTAGTGTCGGATATATATGTTTGTTATTTGGCCTTGGTCATCATATTTAGTGCGGCTAAATAAGTAGCGACTAAATATTTAGTGGCTAATTATTTAGTCGCTAAATATTTCGTCACCAATTTTATATTTAGTATGACTACCGTATTTCCTCTAATAAGCGCCCTCCCGAAATTCGGTATTTCTTAAATTGATTCTCCTTTTTTATACCGGTTTTTTGTTTTCGAACGCCACATTTGTTATATACCAAAATGTAGCGCAGATTCCCAGCTACATTTTGGTATATAACATATGTGGCGTTCGAAAACAAAAACCCGGTATAAAAGGAGGAGAATGAATTTAAGAAATAGCGGATTTTGGGGAGGGCGCTTATTAGAGGAAATACGGTAAATAATTAGACTTTTAGCTGACTAAAGTCTAAATATTCAGCCGACTAAATAATTAGTCGGCTAAATATTTAGTCGACTAATTTCTATATTTAGTACCAAAAGGCCACTTTTATTAGTCACTAAATATTTAGTGACTAATTTTTAAATTTGTACGGGTCCAGGTCTAACTGACCCCGTATTTTCTCATGGAATGGCTTATGTGGCTTTCTCAAGAGCAAGAGGTTGGGAATTGTAAAAGTTGCAGTAAGCGAAGAATATGGTAACAGGGTGAAGAATATCGTTTGGCGAAAAGTATTACTGGATAAAATGGAAGAAAAACTTATGAACAATTTAACCAAAAGTTTTCTCCTCATTGGAGGGCAGGCTAACTCCCTGTCAACGAAAAGAGACGAAACAGGATATTTTCGATTCTTATAGTGAGGTACGTCTGACGAGTTCCTGCCTCAATTTTTAACAACGCTTATGACTTTTTCACAAAGAAAAGTATGGTATCAATTCACTAACCGTTATGGCGCCTATATAGGCGCCTGTTCGGCTAGTATGCAATAATCCGGCATATCCAAAATTGATATTGTACTCTTGGTACGGATCCAGGTCCAAAATTAAAAATAATCGCTCTCAAAATGTTTGCAGTTGAGCGTAGTGCTGATTTTTAGCTTGTCCTTATCTATTTAAAATCTATTAAAATGGGCCCAATTCGAATTTTTATCGCATGGGCTATTTTAGTTCAAAAATAGTTTGGTCGAATTTTTTCAAAGTCCAACTTACATCTCTTGGCGGTGTTCTTGATCTTCTAGAACCCAAAGTGAGTCTCTCCCTTCTAGGACTTCTGCGTCGCTCCCTGCTTCGGCTTCTCTGCCTTCTATCTAAAGGGCTTCGACTTCTGCTCTTATGAACCACCTCCCTCTGTTCAACAGGTGAGTGGTTGCGTCTTGCTCCACCGCCAGAGCTTCGCTCGTGCGATCTGGAACGACGTCGGCGATCTCTCTCTATAAAACATGCATTACAATAAACAGCCGTCTTCACTTTGTTTAATTTCGATGCATGTTAGGCTGTGTTTCAAAAGGCCTCAAAACCTACTAAAAATCCACTAAACAAATCGCCGTTGGTCTGGATAGAAAATAAAGCGATGAGTTCACTGGAATTGTGCAACTTTAGATTTTTAAAAGGGAAAGCTAAGTCAGAAACCCACCGCAGAACGGGCCTATTTCTTTTCAGTCATCCTCAAGCATATCATCAATTGCAGAATGAGGTTTTTTGACTCTACTAGGGTATTTTTTCGAAAGTTATAATATACCACCTACCCCGATAATTTAGGTTTTGGCGGATGTGGAGGTGTGAATTAAATACCAGTAGTGTCCGATTAATATTGGTGATTACGAATTTGATTAACCATAAACTTTTTCCGGTGTGTTTAGCTAATTTTACCAGAAAAACTTTAATTGGGCCAATTTAGTTCGGGTTAGTATCCAGGTCTACTTAGTGTCCAGGTTCGAATGTATGAATTAGTATTAAGCCAAAATATTCTGCGGGTCCGAAAAAAATAAACTTCGAAAATCCCGTTTTCCTACTCTCCGATCTATTTCGTCATGTTCTTCCCATTATACCAAAACTAATGTTTAAAAAAAACAGCAAAAATTTAGAGTTCATAACTCTGGATCATTGCCCATAGTAGAGTCAAATCATTGTTTGGATGCTCATCAAACCAGGAAAAGAAACAGATTTCCGTTCTTTCAACCATTTCACCCAGTTTACACAAACAACTAAAATACTCACCTCGGTCATGTCCGTCGTGTTCTCTCGGCATATTGCGTTTCTCGTCTAGAATTAGGATGAAGGAATTGGATTTATTTACCGATTGCTACTTCAATAACAACTTTTAGTTTGAAATTAGGTGTGTGCGTACTGGGAAGCGAGCCATTTCTTTTTGTTGTGTATCGTAGCAAACCTTGCATATCAGGCTGATCGTGTAGTAGTTGCACCGCTAATTCAAAGCTGGATAAACCTGCAGTTTGGTTTTTTGCTTTGTCAACTTTGGATTATTGTGTTTTTTTGTTTCCTTACAAGGGAAAGTATGGTAGTGATCACGCGATAATTAAAAACTTTCTATACCATTTCATAGAGCTTTGAAAAAAGATATTTGACATAAATAAATTTTTTTCGGAAAAGTCGATTCTGGGGGAGAAAAAAGCGTTTGAAAGTTGAGCATGGTAAAACGACACTTGGAGCTGGGGACACTCGGAGGGGTAAAACTTTTTTTGGTCACAGATTCACTTTTTATGTCACAGATTTCCTCATTTCTGTCACAGATTTGAGTTTTCCATGTTTCTTTCGAATTTTTGATCTTTTTTGAAAGTTATTACAATATCAGATAGCCTTGCGATTCTAGTTTCTGGCGAGCTATCATTTTTTGCATCTTCCTTGTAAAATACAACACAAATAGGTGAAAGTATGAAGGAAGTCAGAAAAATAATTTGGCTCATAATTTTACTTTTTTGTACTACATTTTGCAGGGATGGTGCAGTAAATAATACCTCGCCGGAAACTAGATTTGCAGGACCACCTAATGGTGTTAAAACTTTGAAAAATAGGTTAGAAAAATTAATAGAAAGAGCCGATAGGAAAGGAAAGCTCAAATCTGTGACAGAAATGAGGAAATCTGTGACAGAAAAAAGTGAATCTGTGACAAAAAAAGTATTGCCCCACTCAGAGCTGGACAGTTGGAGCTGGTTTTTTCAAATTTAGTTAAAATTTTGAAAACAATTGTCTTAAAGGGGGGGGGGGAACTTTATATACGCATCGCCTTAGGTCACAGGTTCGACTACCACTGGCTGCAAACCCTTTTTCTTCTTTTGTTTACAAGCTTAGTGTCAAAATGTAGCCAAGCTTCTGAGCTTTCATCTGAGCTATCATACGGATGAAAAGTTGGTATAAAGTTTTGGCATTAGGTGAATTCATCTGCACCGAATTCATTTGCACCGAATTCATCTGCAGACGAATTCATCTGCTTCTAATAAAACAAATTCGGTAGGTAGACGGCGCCCGGACATTGTCCTTTTTAAATGGACAATGTCGCCCGGAGAAAAGTTTTGTTGACCCACTTTTCGATTACTCATCGAGCTGATTTTTTCAGGATCAGTTATTCTCGGCTACTTTTACTAATTTTGAAAAAATCAGCTTGATTTGTAATCGAAAAGTGGGTTAACAAAACTTCCTCCGCGCGACATTGTTCATTAAAAATGGACAATGTCCGGGTGCCACACAGACTAGGTTTATGAAGTAAGTTTATAAAGATTATCGTATATCCTCTAATAAACCCACCCTCAACTTTGCTGGTCTGTAATCTCAGGGCACAGTGAATATTTTGCAAAGCTGTTAAGTGCGTTTTCTTAGTTCCACGAGCTCTACCGATTCCATTTTTTGAATTTCGGTCGACTCACAAAAATCTTAAAATGACTCTAATAAAAACACCGGTGGGCCCATTAGAGGAAATAAGGTAGGTTAAAAGAGTGCCGAGCCGAGGTGGGGACGAACTTTTGGAGTACACAGTATTTTTTCTGT
This sequence comes from Ditylenchus dipsaci, assembly GCA_004194705.1. Lineage (NCBI taxonomy): Eukaryota > Metazoa > Nematoda > Chromadorea > Rhabditida > Anguinidae > Ditylenchus > Ditylenchus dipsaci. Next base: position 177,677 of record SADC01000057.1, read on the forward strand.
AGCCCCTCCATTTTTATGAAAATTTCAGAGTTAACCCGTATGGCGACAGAATGCCAAAATGCAGATGAATTCGATGCAGATGAATTCGTCTGCAGATGAATTCGTTTGCAGATGAATTCGGTGCAGATGAATTCGGTGCAGATGAATTCACCGTTTCCCTAAAGTTTTAGCTAGAATTCAAAATTCCAATTCGGTGAAATCTTCAATAGGACTATACCAGTACTTTTCGGTAGTATCCTAGAACTGACGCTTTTTCCCAATTTTAATTTACATACTCATTTGCAACCTCACACTCAAAATGTATCCCTGCTTCTTGCCGTCATTTTCAGCATACGGTTGTATAAAATAATGTAAATTGAAACCGCAATAAAAGTCAGTTCCTAAGTAATACCGAAATCCTCTCCTCAATAGTACTCTATTGTTCCTTGGTCAAACCTTCGCTAGCTATCTTGTTTTTCGGAAGTGATTTTGGTGTGAGAAAATTTCTATCTTGTTCGCCATGAAATTCTGACTCTAGAAAGTCACTAAACATGTGAGAAAATAAATAAATTTGGGAGAGGCTCAGGCTATATTAGTCTAAATACGCATCATTTTGGCTGGTTTCCTCTAATTTTGGTGGTAATTTGGCAAAAATCGCAAAATTGAGGCAGTTGATAACAGCAAATCAGTGCTGGAAATGGTTGCAATCGATTGCTCGATGATTTTTGGACCTGAAAGTCAAAAAACTTACTAAAAATTAAATTAAAACACCCCTAGAGGGACTAGAACTATCGACAAATGGCGATGCGTATATAAAGTCCCCCCCCCCCCCTTTAAACAAAAAAAAAGCAGCTCCAACTGTCCAGCTCCAACTGTCCAGCTCCAAGTGTCCCCAGCTCTAAGTGTCCTAGCCCCGTTGAGCATAAACTATCTATATGCGATATTTGCTTACTCGAATGTGTGCTTCGAAAGTCTAGTAGATAAAGGCGCTGTGATAGATGCTCTTGATTTCGAATGCGCATGGTTGCTTTTTTTTCATTTTCGCTCTATTTATTTATTTTTGCATTTTATTGCTTTTTAACGGGTTTTCAGTCAACATTTAATTTTTAAATCCCTTAAATTGATTTTAAACCCCAGAAATAAGATAATTGCTAAATTATAGAATTTTTTTAAATTAAATGTTAAATCTGATTAATATGACCTATACACATTTTAGGAGGACTTAGTTTTAAATTTTTTTTTATTTTTAAAAAACTTTTTCTTTAAATTCTTCGACCAATGTTGGTTCTAGAAACATGTTTAGAAAAAGCGAAAATTAATCGGGAACAAAAATATGCGCATCTTAACCGTACTGATCCAAGTTAAATATAGATCATCTTAATCTTATTTAACACCTGGATACCCTAAAAAGATGGAATTTGAACATACAGTTAAAACTCGATTTAACGAAACTAAAATATAGATTTGGTTGGACTTCACTAATTCAGTGTAAAATAAAACTCGTTACAGTCAACCCTCGATTTAACGGCACCCCTGGGGACCGGCCTGGGTTGCCGTTAAATCGAGGGTTCACTTTGACTGAATCTTAGTCAATGCCGACCAAATTGGTCTATTTTTGAGTGTCGTTAAATCAAGGTGCCGTTAAATCGAGGGTTGACTGTGCAACAAAACTCGATTTAACGAAGCTTTATGGTCAGTCCCTGTTCGAAAAGTCAGCACTCGATTTAGCGAAAATACACAAAATTGTCTGAAAATTCGTGGCCGAAACTGAGATACCATAAGCCGAAACTGAGAAATGCCATTTTTTTACGAAAATTAGCGTATCTTTCTAGACAGTGCCGTCTTTTCCGAAAATTTCCGTCTTTTTCCTAAATCTGCCGTCCTCTTTCAAAATTTAAATTTGCCATGTCATGCTATGCCACTTCGAGGAAGACTAAGCTAGTTAGGATTTGAACGAACCCCAATGAGAGAAACGTGCTGCCCAAGACTGCTGAGCATGCATTAAATCTTTGTCCATTCACCTTATTTACCCACTGACGCAAAAACTGACTGCTATTCAAACCGATCTCTCAAAAGTGGCTAGTGGATAAGGTTTTCGATAACTTGGATAAGTTGTTCGACCGCCGTGAGGAGACGCGAGATATTTTTTTCAGGTGCGTCATGTGAGGTGCGTTTCGAGGTGTTTGTTAAATCTGATTATTTGATGATAAACAATTTAATGAATAAAAAAGTTGCAAAAACTCGATTTAACGAAAATTTCAAAAATTAAGAAAGTGAAACTTTATTTGAATGAGCATGCCCGTGCGTTACATGGTGAAAAGACCAATAACTTTTAAAAGCAGTATGAGGTCATTAATATTAGATTAAACGCGAAACGAGTGAAAAATGGGATGGTTCAAAAAAAATCGCTGGTCCCCCGCCTTAACTTTTTGAAACGCACGGGCATGCTCCTTTAACTAAAACTTTATTTACCGTAAATGATCTATTAAGTACCCACTCTCTAATAACTACCCAGCTCTCGTTTTTTTACTAGGATTTCAGAGTTAGAGGCGTTTTTGATAAGCATTTTTTATATTCTATATTTTTTAGGAGTTGAAAAGTACCTACCCATGGGTATTTAATACAGCATTTACGGTAACGAATATTCGATTTAACGAAAATTTTCGGCTGGTCCCTTGAATTTCGTTAAATCGAGTTTTAACTGTAGATTTGTTTACTGGGGCCTAGCAAATAAAGAAACTTTGGTATGCATATATTTTTCATTCATCCAGTGACACTTTTGAGTGATTTGTGGCTCAGGTATGTGTGCGCGCGCATCTGAACACCAAACCACCAAACCTCCGAAGGGTGCCATTAAATGCCAATTGCCATCAAATGTTCTGAAATTTTTAAAATCAAGTAAAATATAACTTTTTAGGACAAAAACTTTCAATTTTTTTTGACCAAAATGGGGGGGGGGGTGGCGTTTAAACGGAATAAGTACCCATGAATCGGACTAAGACTCTTGATCATACATGCATTTGGAGAGTCTTTTTGTCCAGCTCCAGTAACCAAAACGAGGTAGAATACTCCAAATAAGGTGGTTTAACTTGAGTGGACCAAGGCGGAAAGTCAAAATTTGGCCAAAATTTTTTTTAAATATTCTTTCATAAGCCAAAAAAAAACATCTTTTCTAACCTAATAACGACCTGAGAAGCACAATAAAGTGGTCAAAAACCACTTTTGAGCCTGACCGCTATATCTAATTCCTGAAAACAAATTATTTTACTTTTTGTGCTGCATTCTGCACGGATGTTGCAACAAATTATACCTCTTTTAAAAAATTATAATCGCACTTTTTAAAAGCTGGCTTAAAGGACCATACTTGTCGATGACAATGGGAATTTGGCAAATTCAAATGCGCGCGGTAAATTTTTTTTACTCCAAAATATAATTTAAATTATGTTTTGTTGAAATTTAATAATAATAGGGCGCTTACAATGGGATGTCGAAGTCGGATGTCGAAGTACGATGTCGAAGTCGGTAGTAAAGTGAGGGTGCTTACAATGGGATGTCGAAGTACGATGTCGAAGTCGGATGTCGGAGTGGGGGTGCTTACAATGGACAAATTTATGGATCACTCATGTTCAACTACGCCTGTATAAAATCTTTTATTTTACACTCCTTTTTGCGTCTTAAAGGCAAATTTTGTCGACAACACGATTTTCTCATTCATAATGAATTATTATTGGCTGTGTTGGATTTCGATTTAATTAATCTCGAAATGTGCGAGTTTCAATTTTTTCCGTTTTCGATTTTGGTTGCAGTTCAGAATGCCCCCCCCCCCCGGGGGACTGATCAGGTGGAGGAGATAACTTCATATTCGTGTTTCTCGACCCCGATTTCATGAGAAAGCCGGCTGTTTTTTGGTTCTGAGAAAAAAAAATTTTTCGAACCACAGGGAGGTATCATGGTTTTTTAGTCAAAATTTGAAAAATTTAAATTGGCGCCTTTTGAATTTAAAACGGAATAAGGGCTGTATTGGGAGGGGAAGGGAATAAAAGGGGGCCACTTTTATGGCAGAACATTATAAATTTGAATATCTATATTCTTCGACTGCCTCACCATGTTTTTCAACTGGGCCGTGGCAAAAAAGACTCTATATGCATTTTATGGTCAAGAGTACTTCTCGGAATCATGTCTAAGGTAAGTGTGTGCGCGCATCTCTAACTCTCAAGCCCCCTGCGCCCCTTCGGGGGCGCAGGGGGCTTGGAGTTGAGATGCGCACACCCACATACCTTAGACGCAAATCACTCGAAAGTGACTCTGGATGCATGAAAAAGCATGCATACCAGAGTTTATTTATGCGGTAGGCCCCAGTATTCAAAACTATGTTCAACATCTTCTTGTTAGTGGGCCCTGTGTGATCAGTGGCCTCCTTTTATTCCCTTCCCTCCCAATACAGCCCTTATTCCCTTTTAAATACAAAAGGCGCCAATTTAAATTTTTCAAATTTTGACTAAAAAACCATGATACCCCCCCCCTGTGGTTCGAAAAAAATTTTTTTTCTCAGAACCAAAAAAACAGCCGGCTTTCTCATGAAATCGGGTCGAGAAACACGAATATGAAGTTATCTCCTCCACCTGATCAGTCCCCGTGGGGGGGGATTCTGAACTCAAGCCTCGATTTTTTCCGTTTTCGGTTTTTTCCATTTTCGGTTTTTTCCGTTTTCGGGTTTTTCCGTTTTGAAACAAATTTTTTCGAAAATTTCCATTTTTAATAAAATGAGTTTCGAAATTATCGGTTTTAAAGAAAATGGGGTTCGAAGAATCATGTCTTCGGGAAATTACTTTTCAGCTCAGTCTTTATACAAGTATACAGTTTATCGACTGCTTTGACTGTTCTTCACCAGTATCTTTAAAAGTCACAGTTAGTCACAATTTTTTTACGTTTTTCATTTTGCGAAACATGTTTTCTGGACTAATTCAGGCATGGTGAAGATGGTTTGATAATAGTAAAATTACGTTTTATCGACAAATTTTTGAGTTATTGCTAACGATTGATTTTGATAAATCAATCGTTAGCAATAACTCAAAAATTTCTTGATAAATTGTGATTTTACCACTGTCAAACCATCTTCAGCATGCCCGAATTAGTGCAAAAAAGTTGTTTTGAAACCCGAAAACGTAAAAAGGATATCCAGCTGGTTAGGTGGTACCCACTCCAGGTTTTGAGGTTTGGATGCAAAAAATCGGGACTTTGGTCTTAACAAACCCAATTCCTTCCACGATTTTGCATATGATAGGATGGTTTGTTTTTATTTTTTTTTAAATTCGTTTTTCTGACCAGCTGGATATATAAACCTGGTCAGGTGGTACTTATCCAAGCTTTCGGAGACCGAAGGTGTTAAAAGGGGGGGGGAGGGGTTTTGAGAAATGGGTTTGTCAACTTAATGAAAAACCCATTGACGGGTTGCAAAAAGATTTTGTTTATAAAATTAATTATGTGTTTTTATGATGGGTTTCACTAAATGTAGTCGAGTAATATAGTGAAACCCATCATAAAATCTCATCAATAATTTTATAAACAAAATCTTTTTGCAACCCGTCAATGGGTTTTTCATTAAGTTGACAAACCCATTTCTCAACCCCCCCCCCCCCCCAAGTGTCACCCCCCCCCCTTTAAAGTGTGTAACTTGCTCGGGTTATGCTCTGAAAAACTATGTCAGCAAAAGATGTGCGAAGCTTCGTGAACCATATGGGGTACCTCATGATTTATGCGTGAACTCAGGACATTTCAAACAAGATCGCTCATAAAATCATATATTCATAAAAAGATAGAACGTAAAAAATAAATTCGAAAGCGTAAGTTTCCAAAAAAAATAATACGAAAAAAGAAATTCTCGAAAGTAGCTCTCGAATACAGAAATATTCGAAAACGGAAAAATCGAAAACGGAAAAAATTCAAACTCGCACATTTCGAAACTAATTGAATCGAAACCCAATACAGCCATTATTATCGTCTTTAATAATTTTAAATAACCATTTTAGACATCCACTACACAAAAATCCGCATTTACACTTAATCTCCCCACTAAATCTTTATTTGCCCAACAGTAACATAAAAAGACGCTATTGGCCAATTCATTCAAACATTTTCGACAAAAGCGTATTTCGAAATTTTTGAGCCGAGGTCGGAAGTCGGATGTCGAAGTCGGAAGTAGGAAGTCGGATGTGGAAGTCCATTGTAAGCACCCTCACTTTACTGCCAACTTCGACATCCTACTTCGACATCCCATTGTAAGCACTACTACCGACTTCGACATCCGACTTCGACATCGACATCCCATTGTAAGCGAGCTATAAAAGACATGGTGTATATAAGTGACCCGGGTAGCTCAGTGGCATAGCAGCGTAGTGCGATGACTATTAGTCTCAGGTTCGATTCCCGTGTCTGCTGTGTTATTTTTGATCATTTATTCTTAATACATATGAATGATTTAAAAAATAATTTGGAATAAAAAAAGGGTAAAACGGAATTTTGCAGCAAATTCTCGTAATTTCGCAGCTAATTCTCGTAATTTTGCAGCAAATCTATGTTTTTCCTTTTTTCTATCAAAATTTTTTAATTTTTTTCAAAGGTAATAACACCATCATGTAGCCCTACTTTTCTAGTTTCTAGTGACGTGTCATTTATTGCGCTATCTTTACAAAAAGTAGAGCAAAAAAGTAAAAGTATGGAGCAAATAAAAAAATATTTTGGTTCATACTTTCATTTTTTTGCTCTACTTTTTTCAGAGATGGTGCAATAAATGACACGACACTAGAAACTAGAATCGTAGGCTAAATGATGGCGTTATTACCTTTGAAAAAAGTTAAGAAATTTTAAGAAAAAAAATTAAAACAAAAATTAGCTGCAAAATTACGAGAATTAGCTGCAAAATTACGAGAATTAGCTGCAAAATTCCGTTTTACCCATAAAAAAAGGGGTAAAACGGAATTTTGCAGCTAATTCTCGTAATTTTGCAGCTAATTTTTTTTGCAGCTAATTCTCGTAATTTTGCAGCTAATTCTCGTAATTTTGCAGCAAATCCTTGTAATCTTGCAGCAAATATGAGTGAATTTTGCGGGAATTCGAATTTCCTAGTCAAAAGATGACTTGGATCGCTCAGAATCCCAGCCCGGAGTGGTCAGAAGCCCTGAAAGTTGGTTTTTGGGGGTTTAGTAAAGGGGGGGGGTAAACTTTTTGCGAAAATTCGATTGGGCGGATCAGAATTCCGGTCCGATCGGCTTAATCGCTCAGAATTCCGCCCTGAACTACTCAAAACCGTCATAAATCTGAAATTCTGAGCGATTCAGCTCATCTCACTGGAAATCTGATCCGCCCAATCGAATTTTCGCAAAAAGTTTACCCCCCCCCCTTTAGTAAACCCCAAAAAACCAACTTTCAGGGGCTTCTGACCACTCCGGGCTGGATTCTGAGCGATCCAAGTCATCTTTTGACTAGGAAATTCGAATTCCCGCAAAATTCACTCATATTTGCTGCAAGATTACAAGGATTTGCTGCAAAATTACGAGAATTAGCTGCAAAATTACGAGAATTAGCTGCAAAATTCCGTTTTACCCTAAAAAAAGTGTCCCGCGCGCATTTGAATTTTCCAAATTCCCATTGTCATCAACAAGTATGGTCCTTTAAAAGAAGTGTCAGACCCAGTTAGGTTAAACTTTTTGAGGTGCCACTATATTGAGGTTAAAAAGTCGAAAATCTACTGGAGGGGCAAAGTAATTTTTTTTTTCTATAATATTTTTTTTCTATAATTTTACAAGTTGACATAATGACTTCTCTTGTCGGTGATACATCCATAATTTTTTTCTGTTATTATAGCTTATCTTCTGCAAACACCTATCCACTCTTTAGTCTCTTTTTCTCCCACTTATTTACCGGCACAAGAGTGTTTATCAGAAATGTGGGTGTGTTGAATTATGCTGACGTGGTTAGAATTCAAATTTCCATTATCATAATCTCAGCCAGTCTTCTTTTTTCCTATATTTTCCTTTGTTTTTTGTAGCCGAAATGTGTATTATTTTTTGATTTTACATCTTTGTTATTGTTTCCGTATGAGAAATTTTAGTTATAAATTTCAATAAACATATATTATGAGAACTTTTTTAGTTTTTTTAAAGCAGAGAGCCTGACACAAGCGTGAGTCGAGCTTTTTATTGTTTTACCGACTTCCAATGAAAATTTTAAGTTTCCTTGATGCAAAAACTAAAAATAATGATCAACATACTAAAATCCATAATCGAATTAAGAGTTTTATTTATAATCCCCAGTTAGCGTTGGCGAATAGATAGATCCTTGAAAATTTCACCGGACATTTAGCAAAACCTACAGAGACAATACACAATAAAACCTCCTTCAAATTTAATACTTGGAAATTGAAATGTTATTTTAATCGATTTCGGCTGATTTTTCAGAAAATTTTTGCTTTTTTAAAGCTCGATGGTCGCAGCGGCATTTTCAAGGTTGAAATTGGCGGGAGGCATTTTTGCTCCTTAAGTATTCAACATGTTTTTTAAATTATTTTTTATTTGCATTCGAGCATTATTAGTAAAAAATATTATTATCACACTGAAAAGTTATGATGAAATGTAACAAAAGCCAGCTAACTCTTCCTTTCTATCTTTCCGATGAAACCAAGTAAAGTTTTTGCAATAACAAGCAGTTAAAAAGAATAATTCAAATTTTTCCGGAGCAAAAAAGTGTCAAAATTTGGGAAAGCCCGTGCGCTAAAAAAACCACTGTCCGTCAAACAGGCACTTCCGATAACCCGGCACCTTAGTCCAACAGAATTTTGTTGGTCTAAAAAGAAATAAAGTAAAGTGACGCTTGGATAAGTCGGCACCTTGAGGAAGGTACCTAGGAATGCCGGGTTATCGAGGTTTGACTGTAACCAACTTTGCTACTAACTGTGGAAAATCTTAAATTTTTTTAGAAATTTAAGATTTCATTGAATTTTACACGAACTTACACGAACACAGAAAATTTTGTCAGGAATCAGGGTCTTTTTCAAACCAGAGAATTTTATTTTTGATTTTTAATTAATTTCTCTCTTCAATCGCGGTAGGAAAGTTTCTAGACTATTTTTCAATTGTAACAATTACACCACTTTTGTTCTTTCGGAGCTGCAAACTATTTACACATAAACACATACATATATATAACTATTTTTCTCTTCCAGGCCTTTCTTTTAACCGCCTGTGGTGCTGCTCTCCTCGCTCTATTTCTTTTGTTTGAGTGTGCAGAATTGGAATCAGCTCATCCCTGTTGCATTGTTGTCTGCCTGCAACAGGAAGAGCAGCAACAAGAATAATATGTCCTTGAAGGCGGTGGTTTTGGTGGGTGGAGCGCAGAAAGGTGAGTATTCCCTGCCTTCGCTCGATTTAGACCACCACGCTCATCTATTTTTCCCCTCTTTGTGGTAAAAAAGGGTATTTTGATTGGATTGAGAAGAGTGAGAAAAAATATGTGGTTGGCCGGAGGTGCTCTGATTTCGCTCTATGCCGTATTTTTGCTACTACCTGTTCTAATTCTAGCTTTTGTGGTCCAGAGATGTCCATTAAGACTGTGAAAAATTCCGTAACTTTTATTTTTTTGCGATTTTCAACTTTTATTTTGGGACAAGCAATATAAGAAATTCAGGCAGATGAATTTCATTTGCGATTAAAAATAAGATTTTATTTTAACTACAGAGTACCCTAATAATTTTTTTTAGATTTTTAAAATGGCCACAGCTTTTGTACCAAGCTAAATTTCGAATTAGATTTTTTCTGGAATACCGTAAATCCCATAATTGTCTCTCCTTGATTCAAAAAAATTCACACTAGTTGGGGAACAGGCTCTCGGAGATCTACAGTATGATGTTGACAAAACTATTTTTTGCTAGGGACCTTCCTGTGGTTTACTGCGCAACCATCTAGACTAACAGTAATAAAAAAATTATTTTAAGGTACCCGGTTCCGTCCACTATCTCTTCAACTACCCAAACCACTGTTCCCGATTGCTGGAGTTCCTCTAATTGACCACCATATAAGTCAGTTGTGTGAGGTAAGCTATTGCTTTACCACTAAAACTATAAAATGTTTCCTTCTTGTAGCTGAACAACTTGTCTGAAATTTTCCTGATCGGTTTCTACCCCACAGAAGAGTTCACTGATTTTATAGAAGAGTGCAAAAAGAAATATTCTGTCCCCGTTAAATATCTCCAAGAGCAGGAATCTCAAGGTAAAATTTTGAACTCTAGCCAGTTGCTGAAAGGTACTAGGTAGAGATAAGCAAAAATATTCCAAACAGGAACACAGCGTACAGAACCGACTGGGGATTTTTTTCATATTGGCAAGGGTGTACCTTTTATTGCATTTTTTTTTAAATCTTAGGAGAAGGTATTTTATTAGAATAAATATTATATGTGAAAATCTTAGAAATATAGTTTAACTATAGCCCATCTGTAAGATCTCTAACGCAATTTCCAACGGCAATTTTTGAACTTAGGTACGGCAGGAGGTCTGCTTCACTTCCAATCGCAACTACTCAGTGGTGATCCTAAAGGCATATTCGTGCTAAACGCAGACATATGCGGCGACTTGCCCTTCTCCGACATGGTTGAGGAACTAGAAGCTCAAGTCAAAGCTCAATGTTTGATATTGACTACAGAAGCTACTAGAGAGCAGTCAATCAACTTTGGATCAGTGAGATTTTTTACTTTAAATGCCAGAAGTTTGGGTACTCCTCCGAACAGGAACACACCTCAATTTTTCGGTTTTTATTTAAGGGATCCCAGATCGTCCCAGACTAAATAAGTACTGGTTGCCGAAACATGGCCATGAATTAAGTACTCATCATTTGAATTCTTGTCACTTTAACTTAAGGTCATATCTCGGCAACCCATCCTCCCTTAAAAAATTTTTTCTCTGTGATTCATATTCCTTTTATAAGTTCTGCTATCAGGGGACTTCGAGAAGAAATTCACGTAAAAAGGTACTCATTTTCAAAATACATGAAAAATATAAAACTACCCGGAAACGGATGCCAACCATAGACAATTAGTGGATCAACCGACAGTTTACCTACCGGTAATTTAATGAAGTTGCGTTAAATTAGGTAAGATCAAGTTGAGCAAACTCAAAAAACCACGAACCGAGCGAACCCTTTTTATTTTAGTGGTCAAACATGAATAAAATGCGTTTATTTGGAAACCCTCTTCCATTTACAGGTGGTAATCGACTCCAAAGATCTGAAACACCCCAAAGGCAAAGTGCTTCACTACGTAGACAAACCCTCTTTATATGTGAGCACCCACATCAGCTGTGGAATCTACCTTCTGCGGCCCCAATTCTGGAAGCAGTTGGAAAAGGCCAAAGCCGACAATGCCGCCACTCAACTATGGCTCGAAACAGAAATCTTCCCAGCTATGGCCTCCAACGGTCAATTATTTGCCTTACACACAACCAGATGGTGGAGCCAAACCAAGTCACCTTCTGCTGCTCTCTATGCCAATAGACACTACTTGCGATTGTACAGAGAGAAGTGTCCTGAACGGTTGGCTACTGGCAACCTGGCTGAAATAGTGGGCGATGTGAGTACTTTTGGTATTCATAGATAAAAGGCTGAGTGAGTTTGTGTTTTAAAGGGGCATGCTGTCCAACCTAATTCAAACTTTTTTCCGAATCATTAGACTTCTGTACGGATTTTTCGGCTTCGTTTCTAACAAAACAAGGCATAAAATTTAATTTTAGGTGTAGTTTTGTTAGAAACCAAGTTGAAAAACTCGTAGAGAACTTCAATGATTCAGAAAAAAATTGAATTGGTAGGGACAAATTTAAACAGGTGAGCATGGCCCTTTAAAGAGGAATCAATTTTTTATTGACTACAGTTGAACCTCGATAAGCCGACACCCCGATAAGCCGACACCTCGATAAGCCGACACCTTGTCGACACCTGATTTAGCCAGGTACTCGACACTTTAAGGAAAACGACACCCCGATAAGCCGACACCTCGATAAACTTATCGAGGTTTGACTGTATGCTAAATCTAAAAAATAATAATTGAGGGACGCGGGTATATGACACTAGCACCGGATTTCAATATTTTCGGTAAACAGACAGATGAATTCTAATCTGGTAATCGGGACAAAACTGCCTCGGACCAATTTTTGCACAAATATAAACTACACCTTTTCATACTCCAAAACGTGACTATAGAATGTCTAGTACACTACAAATTGACTTGTGCAGAGAATAGCAGATCAATATCAGCAATAAAAACTTTTCATGACAAATAACTCTTTTTACTTAACAAAAATGGACGTAAAGTCATTGTGATGATTAATTGTTCGTGAAAGTACAAAGTTGGTACAAAATCTCCAGAAATGATGACGTCTCAGAAATCACATTTCCGCAGGTTCCAAATGAAAAATTTCAAAAAAAGGAAATTTGGGTAAAAAAGACATTTTGACTGTTTTTAATGTAAAATGGTCATTTTATCCAGTGCTTGTTGACATTTTGAAGCGAAAAAAAAAAGATTTTGACTCAATTTTCACAAAAAAAGATTCTTGGTGCCAAAGAAAGGACAAATCTTTTTAAAAAGGACGATTTGGAGTCCTGCATTTCCGGCTTACAGATTATGTACAGTCGAGTCTCAATCTAGTGATTCCCTCATCTAAGTTAATTGCTCTACTCGGTCCATGACCTTTTCAGCCTCATTTTTATCCCCCTTTAGAAATCTGATTAGCTTCTTGACAACAAAAATTGACTTTGCTGATCGTTTTTTGAAAAATTTAAAATTTGTTCTTCTGGAAAATCAAAAGCACGATATAGTAGGCCCATTATTTAGGCTAAAACGGGGTAGAATACCCGTATGTTTGTTAACTTACCTCGTTCTCCCAAGGCAGGAAAGTCAAATTTTCGTATTTTTTTTTTAATTTTTTTTCTTATTTCATCGTCTTTACTATAGTCGGATTCGGGCAAAGCTTTTCCTTGCTCCCAAAGGACTTTTTTGCTGCTAATTTTTTTTGATGCAAAAAGACTTTTTTTCGCGCCAAAAAGACTTTTTTGCTGCTAATTTTGTCTGCTCCAAAAAGACTTTTTTTGCTGCTAAAATACTTTTTTTGCTGCAAATATTGTTTTGCTTCACATGCCTTCTTCGCAGCATTTTTTACTTTAAATATCAATTATTATACATATTTTGAGGTCAATTTTTCCACAAAATTTTTGTTTTTCTTAGGAACGAATAAACCATGCTATTCCACCTGAAATTATGTAATGAAAACAGTTTGTTGAGACCAAAATCCTGTTATGACTAACTAGAATCTCAATACCCTGAGTTATTTATGAAAAAAACAGTACCCACTTTGAGGTAGTCGGCACTATTGCGTTCCGGAGGGGGGGGGGTCGGGTTGTGGCATTTTATATTGACTTAAGAAAACTGTTTTAAGATCTCCTAAGTATCTGTTTCACGCTCAGAATGATATGAAAGCTATTTTCTGAAACTTTACCAAATAAAAAATCAATTTTATAAAAATGTAAACTAAATTTAAGTTTTTATTTAAGTTTTGCCCTCTGAAGTGCATAGGTACCAGATAATCGACCTTAAAATTAAGGGAATCATTCAGATTGAGCATACAAATAATTATATCATGCCTAGAACAGTGCCCTGGTGTATATGAAAAGTTGGTTTTTTGTCGCGAAATTTACAGGCAGTACTCAAGTTGTTCAGCCGGAGCCCACTGGGAGAATAAGGGACTACCTAGCTAGGTCTCGGAAGTGTGATTGATTGACCTGTAGACGAATTGACGTGTGAACGAATTGGCGAACGCACGAATTGATCGTGGACGAATTGACCGCAAAATATGTATAATAATTGATATTTCTAGTGAAAAATGTTTCGAAGAAGGCATGTGAAGCAAAACAATATTTGCAGCAAATAAAAGTATTTTAGCAGCAAAGAAAAGAGTTTTTGCAGCACGAAGAGTCTTTTTGCAGCAAAAAAAAGTATTTTAGCAGCAGACAAAATTAGCAGCAAAAAAGTCTTTTGGGAGCAAAAAAAGTCTTTTTGCAGCAAGGAAAAGCTTTGCCTGTCGGATTCGGTCGGTTTTTTGGATCGGTCGGTTAAAAAACCGGTATTTTTTTAAAGCCACTTTTCCGTTCCGGTTTTTTCAAAAATTTGCGGTCGGTTAACTGACCTGTACCTGATTTTCGGTCAATTTTTGTCGTAAATAAACCTGCATTTTGCTAAGCCCGGTTTTCGGTTTTCCCGGTTTTTTGAAACAGGTTTTCGGTTTCGGTTTATTTGCCGAAAAAACCCGGTTTCGGTTAACCGACCGAATCCAACCCTAATTTTTACGTTCTAAAATACCTTAGAACAGAGCTCTCTTATTTCTTTAATAGAGGCGCCTATAAAATTAGCCATCGTTTTATTTGCAAAGTATACTAAATTGACTCATATGACTTGCTTTACCAGATGAGAGTAAAACATAGTAATGTTGTGTTAGAAATATTAAAAATTTTAGAGCGCCATTCAAAAACTAAGGACACTTCGAAGCCTTGTCTCAGAAATATAAAAAAGAGTAAAGAAATGTATTGTATAAATAAACCAAAGTGAATTTCTAAACATTTAATCTGTATGTTTGTTGATAAACTTATTTTTATTTTTAGGTAGTGATCGATCCTACAGCCATCATTGATCCAACTGCCAAAATAGGTCCGAATGTGAGCATTGGAGCAAATGCCAAAGTGGGTGCTGGAGTTCGCATTCGCGAGTCCATTATTCTGCAGGAGTGTGTGCTTGAAGAACATTGTTGTGTGCTCCATTCTGTCATTGGCTGGAGAAGTAAGTATTTAGGCTGCAATTTGATAAAAAAAAAATACCCCGGCAAATTACTGCTCTTACCATGGTAAAAACATCCATTTATTGTCAAACAATCCTTCTGAGTTCTCGCTATCATTTCAAAAGTGCACGTTTTATGCTTTTCGTGATATTTTTCTCGATGCACAATTTCGAGGTTCACCTACTTCGATTTTTAGTGGAAGACAAGATAAAGACACTTGCCCCCCATGATTGTCCTAGGTGGCTCATATCGGCAGTGGACGTCTACTGCCGTTATTTGCTTTATTTGGTCTTGCTCATGTTTGTGATTTTTTTTCAAAAAGTGACCTTTTCAAATTTTTCAAACCCTTTCGGCTAGATTAAAGTGTAATATAGTCGAATTTCATCTAAAATCCAAGCTTCTAAGGCGCTTGCGGCCCTATCCCTCAATGGGAGGGGGGGGGCTGGGTTTTGCCTTGGTCCCCCCTGTTGTTTTTTGAGATTTTTTAGGCCTTAGGCTTGGGCGAGGTAGTCCGAGGACGGACTCAAACGTATTTTAGACTCATGATTAAGTTCGTCCTAAGATACGCTGGCATACTTTTGCCTTAGCCTCAGCCTAAAAACTAACAAAAAAACAACAATAGGGGGGACCAAGGTAAAAAACCTCCATTGCTTAGGCGCAAGAAGGCTTGAATCCTGCCAAACTGTAGACTTTTCGAAAAACGAACAGAAAATCGGAATTTTCAAGACGGACACATCCGGGATCAAACTTTTAGGTTATCGTTATACCGAGACTTGACTGTGAACCATTTGTATTCAGGTGTGATAGGATGTTGGGCAAGAGTGGAAGGAACGCCTCTGGCACCTAATCCTAACGTGCCCTTTGCCAAATTAGAAAATAAACCATTGTTTAATTGTGATGGTCGCCTGAACCCTTCTTTAACTATTCTCGGCTCCGACGTACATGTGCCTCGAGAAACTGTAATACTCAACTCTGTGGTCCTGCCCTACAAAGATTTAAGTTCCAGCTACAAAAATCAAATTATTTTGTGATAAAAATCTATATTCTCTGTGAATTTTAAGACTGTGATTTGCTTATTTTTGATATAAATTGTTTTTTTGTGAAATTAAGATATTGTAAAATCCCTTTTTAATGTGGTTGTCTAATTTATCCTTATTTATTTGTTTGTATGGCCAATAAATTATTTACTATTAGTAGGTATAGACAAGTGATCTGTGTGAAGAATAATGTAAAAAGCGGGAGGGTAAAAAAATAAGCAAAAAATAATAAAAAATGGTCAATAGTATTCTTACAAAACTTGTAAAGTAACACTAATCTAGTTGGCGTCAAAGGTAAGGTCAGAGTTGGAAGAGGTGTTTTGAGGGGCGTTTTTATTTAAGATTCCCGACTCTAGCTTTGGCATATCTGGAGGTCTTGGGTACTAGTGTCGAACATGTCACACCTTCAAACTTTTTGCTGACTATCAAAAATACACATTTAATCAATAAATTATTTTTATTCTGTTAAATAAATTTCTATTCCAGGATCCAGGGATGGATGAACTAAGGGGATTTAAGCTTAAAAACGATTTTGATCGAGTCCAATAGTTAGATGAGCGGTTTCTTGAATGGTTCCAGCATCTTGTTTATTACATAGCAAGCATTCCTGTGAATGTGGCTCGTCTATGCGTCTACGTGAAAAGCCTCCAGCATCCTTTGTGCATCCCTCCCCACGGGGAGTGATCAGATGGAAGGGATAACACCATATTCGTGTTTCTCGACCTCGATTTCATGAGAAAACCGGCTGTTTTTTTGATTCTGAGAAAAAAAATTTTCGAACCACAGGGTGGGTATCATGGTTTTTAGTCAAAATTTAAAAAATTTAAATTGGCGCCTTTTGGGATTAAGGGATTGAGGGCTGTATTGGGAAGGAAATAAAAGGGGCCGCTTTTATGGCAGAACGTTAGAAATTCAAATATTTGTATTTTTCGACTGCCTCACCATGTCTTTCAACTGAGCCGTGGCAAAAAGAGACTCTATATGCATTTTATGGTCAAGAGTACTTCTCGGAATCATGTCTAAGGTATGTGAAAAACTCTAACTTTCAAGCCCCCTGCGCCCCTTCGGGGGCTTGGGGGCTTGGAGTTGAGATGCGCACACCTACATACCTTAGACACAAATCACTCGAAAGTGACTCTGGATGCATGAAAAAACATGCATACCAGAGTTTATTTATGCGGTAGGCCCCAGTATTCAAAACTATGTTCAACATCTTCTTGTTAGTGGGCCATGAGTCATTAGTGGCCCCTTTTTATTCCTTCCCCTCCCTATACAGCCCTTAATCTCTTTAAATTCAAAAGGCGCCAATTCAAATTTTTCAAATTTTGACTAAAAAATAGGGTTGCTAAATGGACATATGTCCTGCAAAATGTCCGCCTTATTAAAATCGGACATATATAAATTAGATTGTTACACAATTTTTTTCGCATTTTATTTGCTACTCTTTCTGATTTTTATTTTTAGATTGAAAATGGCGAAAAAAATTTAATTTATTGAAACTTGTACTAGTATCGTAAATTTAGACCACCTAGACGGTACCCAAAGCAATGGATATTACTCGAACAGGCTGGAAGTTACCCGAATCATTTGGATGGCTCCCAAACCACCTAGATCCTACCCAAACCTCATAGATAGTACCCAAACCACGTGAATACTACTCGAACTACAGGTTGGCCAAAAAAAACGCGGCCACTTGAAAAAATTGCGTAGGTAGCTCCTTGCCGCATCGATTTCCCCAGGAAAATCGATGGCAGTGGTTAAGCTACCTAGGAGCTTTGTAGTGTTTCTCTTCATTACAGCCGGCATTGTTGTGGAGGTTTCCGATGGCTTGCAACCCGAAAATCGGAAATCAGCCGGGCAAGAGGTTGCGTACTTCAATTTTTTAAGGTGACCGAATTTTTTTGGGCCACCCTGTACTTAAAAGTTCCAGAAACAGGACTGATAGCAATAACCAGCGGATAAATCCGAGGATAGGGATAAAATTGCGGATAGAAAAGTCCGCGGATTTTACGGCCCCAGTTATCTTTTCTGTTTTGTTCCTCTTTTCAGCCCTCGGTTTTCAGAAGACTATGAATTAAGAGTTGCAGAAACAGGACCGGTAGCAATAAATTGTGAATTTAGACCACCTAGACGGTACCCAAAGCAAAACATAAGCCTAAGCAAACGCGAGTGGAACAAGCGCTGGAAGAAACAGAACTGGAAACTGAGGAAAATGATTCAATTGAAAATGAATTTGATGTATCTATGAACGATTATTGAATTGTTAATTGAAATTTTTTGAATATACCGTATTCTCTCTAATAGAACCACGCTCTCTATTTGAACCACACTCTCTAATAGAACCACACCCCTTAACACTTTCTCAAGCTACGCCAATGGCCGTCTACCTTTAATGAATTGTCGAAGCCTCGGAAAATCTATCGAAGAAGCTCATCACTGAGTCATTCGAATCATGCGAAGTTTCCAATGCCATCGATAGATGTGAGGACGTCGCCATCCACTGCTTCAAGAAAGTTGGGCCGGTCCCGAGTGGACGAGGCAAGGTGAAGCGCGCGCGTGATGAAAAAAATTTGGCTGAGCTGATACGAGTTATCGACCTAGTGAAAGCGCAAGAGAATGTGTTCAATTATAAAGATATACCACACCCTCTAATAGAACCACACCCCCGAGGGGGTTGAAAAATAAAACCACATGTGGTTCTATTAGAGGGAATACGGTAGTTTGGTTGTATAAGTGTCCGAAATTTTGGACCTATGTCCATAAATGTCCGGACATATGTCTTGACATATGTCCAAAATATAAATGTCCGGACATTTAAGCAACCCTACTAAAAAACCATGAAACCCCCCCCCCCCTGTGGTTCGAATTTTTTTTTCTCTCAGAATTAAAAAAACGCGCGGCTTTCTCATGAAATCGGGGTCGAGAAACACGAATATGGTGTTATCTCTTCCGTCTGATCACTCCCCGTGGGGATAGGGATTCTATACTCAAGCCCACCATTTTCTGACATTTCAAATTCAACTTGAAACCGCGTCAAATTTTGTCTTGATTTGATTTTTTATTTTTAAACTTTGATGGTAGCTGAGTAAGCCGAAAAATTGAAATCGGTATTATAAACGATAATAACTATTATAAATGACTATTTTTTCGTAATATTCAGCAACTTTCAAGCCCCTCGCCACTGGCCGACCTTGCTATCAAGGCTTCGTATAAATTAGAATGTATTAGAATGTAAATTAAAATTTATGATAAATGCATTTTTTCCAGCGCTGTTTTAGCGGCTTTATCTTTACCGATAACTGTTAGTAATACCTGAACACTACCATTTGGTACAATTGAGTGAACAGTGGCGGAAGAGGAGGGTGGCTAACCGGGTTAGAGCCCGGCTTTTAAACAAGTTACATAAAGAGGATCAAAGAATTTTTTTAACAAATTAGGATTCGAAGGAAGTGCCTACAAAAACTACCCTCATTTTAATCTGACTTGATTCAATATTTTTTGATTTTTTTATATAAAAGCAGATATAATTTTCGTTCTGAGTAGTGCTCTTTTGTGTTGTGTACTGTGTCCATTCAATTAATGGAAAGCACATATTCAAATGATCAGTCGTCAGTTTATTGGTTCCGTTTCAAAAGTTCTCTGGCTTTCCCTCTACTCATATACTAATTTTTACAATAAACCATATAAAGAGATAGCATAGGCGAGTGTTGAGGTGCCTTCACATTGAGTGTCATTGATGAGAAAGTGGATTGGATGGTGGTCAATCCAAAGTTTGGGTAGAAAAGCATTTCCATTCCGATGTTGTGGAATTGGCAGGTTGTCGTCGTCGTCCTGGATGTTGTTGTCGTCGTTGAATTAGATGTTATGGTGGCTGTCAATGGCTTTTAAGATGGTGATCTTGTAAAAAAAAACAGTCAATGAATAGCTTAATAGCCTGGAGGTCTGAAAAAAAAAACAAATGTAAATAGGTCTCGAGTAAAAAACTCTGTCAAAATCTTACGTTCGTGGAGGTGGGCAATGTTCGCAGCTGCCAGGCTCTCCATTGGGTCCTTGAGGTCCGGGGGTCCCTGAGGTCCGGGCCTCCTTGAGGTCCTGGTGCTCCATTGTCTCCAGCTGGACCAACTCCGCCACCAGTGTTGGTGCCGTCTTGGCCGGGAATACCCTTTTTGCCGGGAGCTCCTGGTGCTCCTGGGGCTCCTTGTGGTCCGGCTGGGCCGTTGACCTGGATGAGTCTTCCTGGAGCTCCAATGGGTCCGTGAGGTCCTGGTGGCCCAACCGGTCCTTGGAGTCCAATGGGTCCTTGGAGACCAGCATCTCCTTTGTCTCCGTTCTTCCCGTTCTCCCCGGCAGCTCCTTTGGGTCCACGGGGTCCCTTTTGGCCCGATGAGCCTTGGTTTCCTGGTGGTCCTGGTGGGCAGATAACACATGGCTCGTGCTGAAAAATGATAATGATAATTGTTAAATAGTTATTCTTAACTAGGAGTCTGGTAATGATTTATGTGATTCCTAATTCTGATGATTGATACGTATTCGATTCTCACTTCTATCGGACACATTTTTAGGTTTGTTTTTTGTTTATTTTTTCGAATAGCTATTTTGCTCTTATTTTCCTTCATAATTTTTTCTGAAAATTTAACTTACAGGAATGGCGCTCTGGAGCACGGTTCCATCACGGCCATTATTGCCGTCTTGTCCGTTGGAGCCATCGCTTCCTGGCTCTCCGGCATCACCAACAGGTCCAGCTGGTCCTGGAGGCCTTGTTGGCAAGAGCAGCAAGATGGGGCGGTTTCAGGGTTAGCTGCAGGGCCATAGCCTCCAGCCGCTTGAGAAGGAGCTGGCTGAGGACTGTTGCCATACTGACGCTTGGCACGCACGGATGAGTGACCTTGTTGGTGAAGGATGGACATCTCAGTCCACATGTCACGAGACCGGGTTTTGCAGAACTCGGTCTCTTGGATTAAGTGGCTCTGGAATCCAGCCACATAGCTGTAGAGCATTGGCAAAGTCACGATGGAGACAATCACTGCAGCTGTGGAGATGACTATGGCAAAGAAAGCCACACGCCGCAATTGGCGGTGCTCCTCGGTCTCCTCCTTGTATTCCACTATTATCGGCTGTTTGTGTTCCATCTTCGTGGGAGTCCTAGTCAGCAGACGCGGGACACTCCTAAAAACTGAGTCCCTTAGAACCAGTTAAAACTCAGCTGAAATCCTACCTTTGGGTTGAAGAGGACCGACTGATCGACTGATACTTTGTGCTGGATATCCCACCTTTTATACTTTTACTCACCACCTAATACAGCCAACGGGTTGGTTAATTTGGAGCATAATTAATTGCTCTTCTGTTTTCTCGAGAGGACTGTGTGCACGTATAAAAAACTGCTCAGCTTAGAAATTATTCAGAGAGAGAGAAGGAAAACAAGTTTTCGGAAGTTGATCAGTCTTGCCCAATAAAATGCGATTTTCAACCGGTTGATTTTTTTTAAGCATTTGATCAGCCGGTTGACGGTGGATGCGGCGGTTGATTACAAAAATTTGTAATACCCAGTCGATCAACCAGAAAATCAACCGGCTGATGGTGCATGTGGCATTTGATGAAATAGAGGCTAGGGCAAAACTAACGTTGATTATGGGAGAAAATCAATTAAAACCAATAAAAAAATAACCATGGTAGAAACTACCATGATAGAAAATAGCCATATAATTTGGACCTGACGCTAAAAATTAACAATAACCTTATTGGCACCAATTGGTATAGTCAGATATGGAGGAGGTGTTAAGGAGAAAATTTGACTCTTTTTGCAGAGATATAATGGCTAAAAGTCCTAGCCTTTCTTTTGATTCTCAGAAATTTTGCTTTTTTCTAAATAATAATGTGCTACAGTGAATAGAATTTTTTTTTAATATTTGTATTTATTTTTCACTCAATTTTTTACGCGTTATGTATAATGTGAACGGCGAGAAAAATAAATTCGGTAAGAAAAGTATATTTTTCGGTAAGGAAGGAGTACTTTTGCGTTGAGAAAAAAATTTTTTAGGTGATTTTTAGGTGTTTTGCAATGAGAAAAATGACAATTTGACATTTGAATGACATAGTAAAAAATATAGGTTAATCATTTTTTCTGTGGCAAATTTACTTTTTTTTTGTAGCAAAAATGTTTTTTTTGTGGCAAATTTATTTTGTAGCAAATTTATTTTTTTCTGTAGCTAATTTACTCTTTTTTGTAGCAAATCCGGTTTTAGTCCGTAGCACATATACTTGAGTTAGTGTGCTTATTTATTTCTAAAAATCTCAGAAACATATATATATCTGTTGACACACTTGATCCGCATACCGTTTTCAGTCTTTTTAGACTCTTAAAACCGGTTTTCGAGAAAAGTGAACTGAGAATTTCGGTTTGGTCCAGCAGTCGAAAATTGCAAATTCCTGAAAGATCATAAGAAGTTGGCAAAAGATCCCACTTGTACCCGGCTATTTCGGTCAACACTCTTTTCTTCACAGGAGAAAGCCCGTTAAGATCTAAAAGCGTACGAACTTAAGTGTTGCTCTTTTCAAAATGGTGGAGCAAAATGTGGCTAAGGTTGAAAGAATTATCATCATGCATTTTATTGATGGTAAATCTGGTAAGCTTGAATTTAAGAATTTCATAACTGATCCATCAGAGGTTGTTGAGTAATGAAGCAGCCGAGAGTGTGCCAGGTGTGTGTTCTAGATTAGACCTAAAACCCAGCAGCTTTACCAGCAATTAATCCACCTTTCTTTCATGAAGTCCAAGTCTTTCATAGACTCAGAATACAAGTTTTGAGAATCAAGGATGAATAAATAAGCCCACTAGCCCAAGTATATGTGCCACGGACTAAAATCGGATTTGCTACAAAAAAGAGTAAATTTGCTACAGAAAAAAATAAATTTGCTACAAAAAAAAGTAAATTTGCCACAAAAAAGTAAATTTGCTACAAAAAAGTAAATTTGCCACAAAAAAAGTAAATTTGCTACAAAAAAGTAAATTTGCCACAGAAAAAATGATTAACCAAAAATATAATTTATTCGTTTGCTCCATTATGCGGTTACCGTATTTCCTCCAATAACTCACTTGGGTGAGTTATTTTTTAAATGGTCCACAGAGGGGTGAGTTATTTTTTCAATCAGCAGGACCCGAAGGTACCGGCGAAAATTTCAACACAACAGAAACCATTTAAGCAAAGTTTATTTTACTTTTATAAGAACAAAACATTTCTTAACCGTCATTTACAATGAAATGCCGGGTTAGGCGGATTAAGTTAGTAATAACAATCATAATTTTCAAAATAGAGATTTTTTTTTCAAATTTCCCCAACATGTGGTTGGGGGGGGGTGAGTTACTAGAAGAAATATTTGTTTTTTTGTGTTATTAGAAGAAAGAAATCAATTTACATACCACAAGACTAGTACAACAAAAATAAGCAGGCGACTAGATTCTTTTTCGAAATTACATACTGTCATAAATTATAATTATGTGCCAACATCAAAATTTATGAGTAGCCGAGTGAGCTTTTTAAATAATCGTCTCCATCCAGTATTTCATCTGCATCAAAAGTCATTCCATTCAAATGCTCTAATGACTCCAACTCTTCAAGCACATCAGAAGCGCCGGAGACCATTTCTAACCAGTGTACATTGTGCCACCTGAACTTTTCTTCGGCTATCCTTTTGCTCCAGTACTTGTTAGACTCCTTGAAAAACAGAAGTTGTGTAAAAAAGGTGGGTATGCAAGTTGTTTTAGGACAATTTACCGATACTAATTGTAGAGCTTGATCACATAGAGATCTCAGTCTGGGATTCTTGTCGTGCATCAAGTTAATAAAGTATTCCACCATTGGGCTACTTTCACCACACAAACTCTCGGCTAATTCGGAATGGGTGAGCAAACAGAAAAATACGTGGAGGATTTGTAGGACAAACTCGTCTTCTTCTTGTTTTTCTGAATTTCGAAGATAGTATAAACAAAAAATCGAGTTTCTATGTAGCATTCCATGCAGTAGGTAGTGTATTTAACTCTCGTCTGGTCACCCGTGGTAATTGATGCACTAGGCTCATAATTTCTCGTTGATTCTTTTTAACTTTTTCCGAATTAAAAACGTGTTAAAAATGAGTTCCGATGGTGATTTTGGGTCACTTTTCGAAAGAAACCGAGTATGAGGGGACTAAAGAAGTACCAAAGAAACTGTTTCGTTAAGGTTTCGATAAATAGTGGGTCCACTTTTAGTCACTTTACATATTCACTGATAAATGGGCATCAAAAAAATTCGAATGGAAAATTACCTGTATAGGTTTTTGCAATGAGAAAAAATAGGGTTCATTTTTCTTTAAAATATCGAAAATTATATTTTCTATAATAAGCCACTTGCCCAAAAGTTACAATATGCATTCGAAATAACTTTTTTGTCTACACTCAATTTTCGCGTCTCTACTTTGCTGTTGCACGGAACGTCGCTTGTTGGACTTCCCGATCTTCAAATTTCATAATGTTTTTAAGACAACGTCAAAAAAGGTCCAAATTATTCTACGATCGACTCTTGCCATAAGATACTCCTGCTATAAGATATACCTGGGCAGATTCCGACCAAGCTAATTTTGCCAATAATTTTTTCTAATTTTTTATGGTCAATTTGCTCGAAAGACTGCTTCTTAAAATTGAAAGGTGGTCGCCAAAATTCAAATTCCTCCCGAGACAAAAACATTTGAACTTGGGACACAGTCAACTCTCGATACAGTGTACCCTCAATATAGTGTATATCTCGATATAGTGTATATTTTTCCGATCCCCGCGAGCTACACTGTATCGAGAGTGGACTGTATTTGAATAATTATTGTCTGGAGAGGAATTTGAATTTTCACGAAGACTTTTAATTTTAAGAAGCAGTTCTTCAAGCAAATCGACCATGCTGAACACGACTCCGGTGTTAGAATCGATGGTTAGTCTATCGGTAAAAAATCTTCCCTTAAAATGCTCCTTCAAACATTTATTAAATTTTTTGAAACTGCCGCTTAATCCTCTAAAGGCTTTGTTTTGTTGTGTTAGGTTGTTCAGAAAGTCCGCAAAATTTCGTAATGGTCCCGCCTGGCGTTATAGTTTTTTTTATTTTAACGCAAGTTATTCCCTTTTAACTGCTTTTTAGTGTAAGAGCTGGTTTTTAGTGTTTTTAGTGTAGATAAGTAAAATCATAATCAGAAAATATTGCTCTAAATAGCCAAAAGTACGCCAAGACTGACGCACAGCTTGATATTAGTCCAGGGGCCTAGCAGACTATTTGAAAAATGAAAAATTTTCATGAAAAATTGAAAAAATGAAAATGAAAAATTGAAAATGAAAATTCTGAAGCTGACTATTGAAAAATTGAAAATGAAAAGTGAAAATGAAAAGTGAAAAATTTCCACTTTTCAAGCAGACTAAGCATTTTTCAATTTTTCATTTTCACTGAAAATTTTCATTTTGCGCATTGTATTTTTGGGGGCTGTACGGGGGCTGTTCGGGGGGGGGGGGGCTGTACCGAAAAAAGGAAAGAAATATTTGGTAAAAGGCACATTTGGTAAAAAAACTTTTTGGTAAAGAAACATTTGGTAAAATCAAATAAACACCAAGTGGTCATCCACTTGGATCAAAAATTCTTTTTTCACGTTTTCGGGTTCCAAAACAGCTTTTCTGCACTAATTCGAGCATCCTGAAGATGGTTGACAGTGGTAAAATCACGTTTTACCGAGAAATTTTTGAGTTATTGCTAACGATTGATTTTGATAAATCAACAATTAGCAATAACTTAAAAATTTCTTGGTAAAACGTGATTTTACCACTATCAAACCATCTTCAGCATACTCGAATCAGTGCAGAAAAAATGTTTTAGATCCTGGAAACGTGAAAAGCATTTTGTGAGAAAAATTAATTCAAAATTCTCATGTGAAATTTAACTTATACCACCCGAAAATATCCACGGAAAAAGTGCTTTAGCAAAAAGTGTTCTTACCACATGTGCCTTTACCAAAAGAAATTTTACCAAATGTGCCTTTTAGTTAAAACACCCTCGAACGAATAGCACCATTTTCACTGCTGTTATCACTGTCGCTTGCAGACATCGCCTGAAGTAGAAGCAAATAAAGCAATTTACTACTTGTTCTATCACAAAAACACAAAATCTGAGCCCAAAATCGTGTTCAGCGCATAAAAATAGCCCCAGAATTAAGCTATGTAAAATTCTGAAAAATTGATGACGGGATGACCGGTCATCAATTTTTCATGAAAAATTGAAAAATTTTCACTTTTCACTTTTCAATTTTTCAATAGTCTGCTTGAAAATGAAAAAATTTTCAATTTTTCATTTTCACTTTTCATTTTCAATTTTTCGAATATTAGTCTGCTTGAGAATTTTCACTTTTCAATTTTTCATTTTCAATTTTTCATTTTCACTTTTCAAATAGTCTGCTAGGCCCAGGGATCCCATATCTACTTATTTATAAGAATTCTAGTTATTTCGGCGGCACGAATCTTATTTTTTTTTGATTTATTCTAAAATTATTCTAGAGCTACTAATTTTTTTGTACCGAAAATCTTAGTTTTTTCAAAAACATGCTCTTTTAAACGAAAAATCATAGTTTTTGTAAAAATCTACTTATTTAAAAAAATATCGGATCCCTGTATTAGGCCGATGTTGGACATTTTGGAGTGCGAGATGCATTGTGAAAGCAGCTTTAAGCATAACATCAAACAGGAGAAGCATAATGTGCCAAATATGGTTCTTATCCATATAAAACAATAAAAACAGTTGAAAAGCAATAGCATTGAATGAAAAACCGAAAACTACAGCGCCAAAAACACAACAGGGGGACATCACGAAATTCCGCGAACTTTCCGAACAACCTAATATTTTGAAGCTTTTGCTGCAGTTCAAGTTTCTCTTTCAAATAGTATGTAGGTTTGCTGAACAGACGGCTGTATCCCACCTAATTTTGCCTATACATGTCGAAAAAACCATTTCGGAAAAATGACACAATTGTTTGTTTAGGCCAATAATTTCACATTATGTTATCATAAACCCTACAACAATATGTCATTAGAAAGCTGATTTCTCGCGCTTTCTAACAAGTTATAGAAATCATGCATGTGTATATAAAATATTTAAAGGATTTTAAAATAGGTACATTTTGTAACTTTTGGAAAGCGAAATTAATAGAGCTACTTTATAACTTACTGTTTAGCAGCGAAATAAGAAGAGGCATTAATTCGCTGCCAATTTGCTTGGCTGTGTCTAGGTGCAAAGACATGGCAGAGCACAATAAAACTGCTTGAAGGCACACATCATCTCCTACTTCTTTGCCTTCTTTTTTATCACTTAAACATTTGGAGAGAAAATCTACAAGTTTGAGCTGCTGTTCCAGCTCATTCCATGGAGCTGTGCTAATATTAGAACAGATTCCAAGACATTCCATGCCATAAATGTGATGGCCAGAGACTTTGTTAGCCACACTTATGCCACTAATAGCGTTTTCTAGTAACTGAGGCATCCATTTCTAAATATGGTTAATGTATTGATACCGTATTCTCACAAAAATAACTAAAAAGAGCCTAAATTTACGGCTTCAGCTCTGTAAAAAATTACTTTTAGATCAAGCAAAAAATTAACCTTCATTTAAAATAAAACATTTTTTCAAATTTGAGAGGTGAGTATTTGGCAACCATCTAGACTTTCAGGCAGGACTGCCTGGATTTCAAAATGTCTTTTTCTGCAGGGCTGCGCCAAGAAACTAGTCCGATTTCCGTGCACGAACACATGATAAATAGAATTAGAATTTCGCGCATTTTCAAAAGACTTAACTACAGTTGCCGCTCGATTTAAAGACAGCCAAAAAGTTCGTTCCCGCCTAGGGTTCGTCACTTTTTTTAGCTCGATTTTAGAAAACTTTTGATCGTTTTCTTTTGACAGTCTGGTCGGTCGCATATATCGGTCGCGAATATCGCAGAGATTCCGATTTTGCCGATCGTTTTTCGGAATCATGAAATTCTCTAAAATATCCAAATCTCGATTTAAGTCATATATCGTAGACAGCAAATAAAAAATTAGAAAAAAAAACAAGAGGAGGCCAAGGGAAGATATGGCACCCATTCTAAAATGGGCCAAAAATTTCGACCGCTTAAAGCAGGGTTGACAGGATGTGGCTTTTTCGGCTACAAAAATTTGCAGAATTTGCATAAAGTGACACATTGCTTTGAATTACAATAATTCTTTTCAAGACTTCAAAAAAAGGGCAAGGAAGATGTCTTTCAACTGGTATTTAGAAACATCAGATGCGCTAATAAAGTACTTGAAAAAAACAAGCGATAAAAAGAAAAAAAGTCTTTTTAAAAAGCTACACCTTGCCAACCCTGGCTTAAAAATTGTTGTAAGCCCATTCTGTACTTCATGTATACAAATTTTTACAAAAATTCAAACAAACTCACATAGAACATTTCATGAGTAGGTCCTTCATGCATGGAAATATTTCTGGCTATTTTCAACACCATCAAGTCTTCGTTTTCTAGACCAAAGCTCATTATTGAGTCTAAACCTTGACCGTCTGACAAACAAATTAGTTGAGCATTTCTCTTCTCCAGAGTTATGTTGACTAGGGTAGCATTGACTAGGTTGGAATGAGGTTTCTCCAACAGCATCCTAGTTAGCTGCAAATTGATTTAATTAGTCACCGCGTTTTTTGCATCGAAATCTACAAGTACCGTTTGGATGGCATCTGTAAATGTGATCATAGCCTTGGCATCATCCAGTATACTCAGTTGGTACAACAGGCTCAGGCCGATCTCGTTGGCTGCAAAAGTAAAATTTGTATGGAAAATTGGTAAATTCCTGCTCTCCAAAGTGACAAAATATGGCCAAACACCGTATTTCCTCTAATTGGCCACCACCCTAACTTCAAGTGGTCTAAAATGTCTGTTTTCATTTACTGTTTGAGCTGTCTAAAAAGTGCCTGAGAGGGATTTCAAAAATCTAACAGGCACTTTTTACACAGTTCAAAAAGTAAATAAAAACAGAAATTTCAGACTACTTGAAGTTTGAAAAAGTTGCATGCCTCTAAATAGCCACCATGGTGGCCAATCAAAGAAAGTACGGTGACTTCATTTCCGATTTATCTCAAACTAAATCTTCATTTTATTAAATGATCATGGCGAAGCCGCTATACTTCCTCGATATAGTAGTCCTTTCTTCAGTCTTTTCTTCAGTCTTTTCTATTATCATCTTGGTGTCCCACCTATTCAATTGAGACCTTCAGCCATTGATCGCATTAGAAGTCGAAGATCTATTGGAAGGATCTTTCACTGCGTTGTCGAAATTTTCAAATTAACAAGTATGTAACAAAAATTATGATGAATGATACATAAGACTTTATTATAAATAACTCACTAGCTATGGCAGGTGCCACATAATTGACTATTCCAGCGTTGACCATTCTCCTCCGGCAGTTTTGGTCAAACGAGAAGTTAAACAGCAGAGCAAACAGAGAATTTGTAAGCTCAGACGAAGTGTTAGGAAAAGCTGTACCAACTTTTCGAGCACACCCAAGGATTCCTGTAATATCATTAGAATCAAGGATTTAGCATTAGCGTTACATTTTAAGTTTTACATATGCACCACAGATAATATTTTCATTGCTATGCTGGCCTATCTAAAATCAGCTGGAGGCTGTTACCGTATTCACTCTATTGAAAATAATCCCGATGAAGAATAATTTTTCAACCCCTCAAAATCTTGAAATTGTTAATCAAAAATGGTCCTAATTCTGTAATCCTAGTCAAAAAAACGACTGGTGGGGAGTTATTAGAGTGAATACGGCAAAACAAAAAGCAGTGTATCTGCTAAGAGGACATATTTAAAATTGTTTTTATGATTTCATTAAAAAATAATCATTCAGAGATTTTTTATTTTCATGCATCTAATGGCCAAAATTCCTTGAAATAATTTGATATGCAGGCAGACTTTTGATAAGATTTATTTTAAAAGAAATATTAAAACATTTGGTTATTGACCGGGCATAAGTAATTTTTTTTAGTTGGTTTTTTAACTCAAAACTCGAAACTGACCATGACTTGCCGGTTCTCAGTAAAAGCGCTCAATTTCCACAAGAAATTCACACTGCTTAACAACAATACAAAAGTTGCCTTATGCTCTAGACATTTCATCAAAATTGGAATCATCCCTCGTTTCACCATCTTGTTTTCCACACGCACATCGTCCGCCAAATTCAGCAACAGTTTTATGCCGGCTGAAATGGTTAGAAGAATAATTTTTTTTGATATTGACGATTGAACAAACCTGTGATCAGTTGATCTTGTTTTTTCATTGCAAAATCCCATTTGCGTTGTGCATTCTCGTTCATCTCCTTAGCCTGCTCTTTCCAAAGTTCCCAGCGCTTTAGCTCGTGCTCGATTAGCTGCATTGTCAAGGCTCCCACCTAAAATGTTATTAATGTAACATTTTAGGAAAGTGGTTGGTTGGTGTTAGTGACATTCCCGTGCCCCCGTCGAAAATTTCTGGGTAGGGTTCTGCTCGTCCCGAAAAGTTTCTTTCTCACAAGAAATGCCTGTAAGATGATTACAGTTATGGTGGAAAAAATATTGCATATATCATAATAGTTAATTTTTTTACTGATACACCAAATGTGATCAACTGCACTATGAGATATTGGCAAAAATATTGTATGTCGAGACTCCGCTGGAAACAAAAGTTAACGACTTTTTTTTACACCCTGTGCAACGAAAAGTCTGTGGCGAACTTAGCTGTGTAAAAATCTTTGGCGCTACTCGGTTTTTAAAATGAGTAGCGTCAAATCCTTATTTTTCAACCCACCTTGTAATGAGAAAGCGTCGATTGAAACTGCGAATACTGTGAAAACTTCAAAAATATGTTGGCTATATTCGTAGCTAGTTCAAAATTCTTTTTGGAATCTTCTCGGAATACTCTTGCCAGAGCTCCCAAAAGAACTTCTGAAATCCATTTGATAAATTAAGAAATTTTATTTCAAATAAGTCACCATTTTCTATCATAGTATTGAGATTAGAAAGATTTTGCGTAAGGTCTAAAATATTGCTGATTGCCTTGGCCTTATCTGCGTCTTCATACATCATTTCAATATAGCTCTGAATTAAAAGAAATATAAAAATGATAAAATGACAAAGGTCTTAGAACCTCAATATCTTGCAATTTGGCTTTTGAAAGTTGTTGAACAGATTTTTCCGATAGATCACCTTAATTCACCTTGCATAATAATGAAAATAATTTTTTTAATTTGGGCTAAATTGACAATGAATTGTGTATAATTTACATTCGCATTTATTGAAAAAGTCTAAAATGTTTTAGACCACTATTAACTCGTAAATGTTTTCAGTAGGTTTTTGAAAACTTTGAAAAAGTTCACTTTTTTAATTTCACAAAAAAGGAAATTTCACATGTTATTAAAGCAAGCTCTTTTTTCAATAAATTCGTCAAATACATAAGTTATGTAATATTCTAGTTGTTTAAGTCTGCAGAAAAAAAACGTTTAAAGAAATTTAAATTTGTTTAACCTTTGTTAGACGAGGAAGTAGAAGCTCTCTTTTGAATATAGAAAATGATTTGCTCCACTTCCAGAATTCTGTGTACAGGAATAATTGGACACATCTCTAAGACAACCTGAGCTATAGCAGAACTATCGGCGAATTCATTCAGGTCTTTCAGGTGGATTCTAAAACGCATTTGTAACTTTTCAATTATAAGTTTAAAAATTACATTTTCTGAAACGTTTTTCCTAAAGATGAGCCATGGAGCGAAGATTGTCGTCGTTGAGCAGAATCCGCCGAATTCCCAGCAACTTCATACCTGACCACTACAGCTGGCTCGATAGAATGCGCATCGATCTCAATATTTCTTATGTTTCTACAACAGTAAATTGTTACATACAAATATTGGCAGTGAAAAAAGTATATTAATTTTGGTGTGTCTATCCAACCACATGAAGCCGTAACATGTGCATTAGCCTAAATGCTCTGGGCAGCAAATGCCCGACACATTTCTTCGAAAAGGTATCTAACAAGGCACTGACGCAAACTTGCGATTACTCGATCAAAAAGGTGTGGGATCAAAAATTGGCTATGTTTAGACGCTTACTTGTTATCCATAGTGCATCAGAAATTCATCAGACGGCTGTTTTCGTCAACTCACTTCAAAATCAGCGCGAAAAGAAATTATTTAGTAAAAAATATATCTTATTAAAGTTAGTTTTGGAATAAATTAAATACAAACAATTATGCGGCAATTTAAAAGTGTTTTAAAAAATAATTTTTAAATATCTGATTGTTCAACAGATTCTAGCGGATCAAATTACAGTCGAACCTCGCTATAGTGGCACACCCCAAAAGTTCGTTCCCGCCTAGGGTCCGACACTTTTTTTTGAACTAATTTACAAAGTCTTTTATCCATTCTGTTCTGACAGTCTGATCCCAAATATCATAAGTATTCAGATTTTGCCGATAGTTTTTAAAAAAACAGGCTTTTTTGAAAAACAGGTGCCACTTTATCGAGGTTTCACTTTTTTGACCCAAAATTTGTTTTCTTTTTAAAAAACGATCGGCAAAATCGGAATTTTTATGATATTTGGGACCAGACTGTCAGAACAGAATGGATAAAAGAATTTGTAAATTAGGTCAAAAAAAGTGTCGGACCCTAGGCGGGAACGAACTTTTGGGGGTGCCACTATAGCGAGGTTCGACTGTATATAAGAACAACAAATAACGTACACGATCACTGCCTTCCATCACCTTACTGAATTTGTCAACCATTAGCACAGAGGTCGAGTGCAATGTTGTAAATATATTTTTTGCGTTTTTCCGCACCAACAACCATATTACTTGCTTACAATTTTCATCGAAGCTTCTACGGTATATCATTCTGTATAGAAATCTCTCTTCTACTTAACACGTCTAGGACCCAAGTGAAGAGCTGCTTTTTCTGGTGCAGAATTTCTTGCTGATCATTTTTGATGGTGCTTTTGAAAATTGAAAGCTGGTCAAAATGGCCTCTGAAGTTTTTTGCTTGCTAAAAATGGTGAAATATTTTCAAGTAGGTCTTACTCTGAAAAATCTATAGTTAAAATTGGCAAATAATAGCTTGAACGAAAGCTGAAAATCTCTTCTTTCCAATTATACCACTTGTTTAGCAATGCATTGCGTTTTTATTTACGTAATTGGTCTTGTTTGTACTCAGTTATTTTTCAAAAAAATTTAAAAAAATGATATAACAATTATGAATAGATTTTAATTAAAAAACCAGCCAAGCTTTTTTTACGCTTGGCAAATCTTAAATTCTAACGCCGGATTCGTACTCAGCGTATTCGATTTTCTTAATTGCAAATATTAAATTGCTATCGAATTTCAAATTCTGCTCAAGACATAAAGATTCGAGCTACCAAAAAATTCAATGTTTAAACTTTTATAGGATCGTTTTATGAACGGTTTTGTCAATTTTCCAACCTGATGCCACACCCGTGCCGTTTCTTTTCCGGCTCCGGCTACAGTAGCACAGGACCTAATTATGGTGAAAAGATATGTAATACACCATTTTGCAGAACAAACATTACTCTACAAAACCTATAAAAAAACTTATACTGTTATGCCTCTTCCTAAGATTTGTAGTCTCTGGAGCCGGCATTTTTTATTTAACCTACAAACCTGGCTCTAGAGACCATAAATCCAAGGAATAGGCATAACAGCAGTCTGCAGAGTAATGTCTTTTCTACAAAATGGTGTATTAGCAGGACTCCGAAACGTCCTTTGTTTGAAGATTTGTCTTTATTTGAAACCCGAAGTCTTTAAAATTTTTTAGATTTCGTATCAAAATCTGTATGTTTGGTACTTCAAACCTAATGAGCACTGGATAGAATCGCACTTTTTGAACGAACGTCCTTTATTTTACAAAAATCTCCTTTATCTTGATATTTTCACTTCGGAGCCTGTGTATTACATATCTTTTCGTCATAACTAGGTCTTGTGCTATGGCATCCAGAGTCGAAAAAGAAACGGCACCGAAAACCATACTATTCATAAAATGACCTTTATAAAGCCTAAAAAACTTTATTTACTAAATTTATTAACGCTATGCTGAATCCGAGAGATTTTTCTACAAAATGAAATATCGGATTTTTTTGTGAAAATTTGAAGCAAGTAATATGACCATTGGTACGCAAAAACACAAAAAATCGATTTACAGTTATGAATTATGAGGTGTGGAAAGTTTTTAGCCGAAACTTCCTATCCGATCTCTTCCAGTTTCTTCTTAGCCGTATCATAAGTGACAATATCATAGAGATGCAGAAACCTTCCGAAAACGGCTCTTTTATGCCAAAGATGTTGACCACGGTTGGTTGCTCATAGTAGTTTTTTGTTTTTGAGTTGCTCATAGTAGACGATTTCCAGGATCCTTTTTTCTTATAAATCAGTGCATAGACGTTTTGCTCAGTTGTTGGACGAATGCTTCTTTTAATCGTAGTCACCCTTATTGATTTTTCGAATTTTTGTGAAAGTTTAAAAAATGTTTGAAACGCACGTCTGAGTTTTCCCTAACGGAGGCTGGCTTACTTACATCAAATTTTAATCCCTCCCTTTTATTAAGATTTACCCTAGTTTGCTGTTTTAAATTAAATTTGATATATTGTCAATCTGTTTTGTAGTTCTTTGTACAACCCCTTGGTTTAGATTAGAGCTGGAAATTTGTCTTTTTGCGATATGTGCGATGCGATATTTTGAGTAAATAATTGAGATGCGATATGTGCGATGCGATACGTAATTTCAGGTGCGATATATCGCTGCGATATTTTTACCTTAAAATTGCATATGCGATATATTTTGAACAAAAAATTATTTATATGTACCAACAACTCAACAACTAAATACCAGCAGACGAACACAAAATTCACGAATTAACAACTCAATACGAGAAATTTAGCGAAGAAAGACTTTTGTTCAGGAAGATTGGACCTACGGTAATCGAACACATCCCTGGCCACGGAGAATAGCTGCTCACTTGGTTGT
This sequence comes from Ditylenchus dipsaci, assembly GCA_004194705.1. NCBI lineage: Eukaryota > Metazoa > Nematoda > Chromadorea > Rhabditida > Anguinidae > Ditylenchus > Ditylenchus dipsaci. Next base: position 212,637 of record SADC01000057.1, read on the forward strand.
CTTGAGGCGATAGCCGATAGATAACGTCGAGCGATCATAGCGAGAATTGGATATGTCTTCTCCTTTTCTTAGAAAATTTGTATCAAAAACGCATCGCGTTGATGAAATAAGAAATGAGCTTGCATCTACCTTTTAGTGATCCAAAGGGTTCGCTTTCGGATCGATGCATTTCTCCTTGTTGTAGGCCTTAATCTCAATCATTGCTCGGCTGACCTGCTCACCATTTGTTGATTCATCGTCTGTGAATAGATCGCTAAGTTAGCTGAAAAAGAAACTTGAACGCTTAGGAGGAGGAGGTCTTACAGCTGAAGCAAAAAATGAGAGAGAATGCAATGATCAAACATATACCTTCTTCGGTTTTGATGGAACTGAGGTCAGCTTCACACTTTTCTTGGATACACAAAGTCACATTTTCGATGAACTCTGTCCTGTTTGATGCGATTCTGTCTTTGAAGCGAGCGTCTAGAGACATTGCCAGCCCTTGAACCCTGAAAAAAGCATCGATTACATAATCATACTGTAAAAAATAAGATCTCACTTCGTCTTTTCAACATCAAACTTATCATATAGCAAGAAAAAAAATTTTTGAATAAGGATGCGATATTTTTTAAAATTGCGATGCGATATGCGATATTTTTGAAAACAAAAATGCGATATAGCGATGCGATATTTTTTCTTAAAATTTTGTGCGATATGCGATATATCGCATGTGCGATATATCGCATCGCCGCCAGCTCTAGTTTAGATCTTCAAAAGATAAGTTTGCTTTGACATTTCGCGGGAGCCAAACTTTCTACTAATTTATTATCCCAGTGTTGTATACCTGAGAAAATACATTTCAAAAATAAAAATGTACCGGGGAAAAGCATGCTTTTAATTAATTGCTAGTTAAAAATAATTTACTGGTGCATAAAAATTTGTAGCTTGTTAAATGCCAATATAATTTACGCTTTATTGCCGAAAAAAATAATTGGGCTATTAAACTAAATAAAACAAATAACGGTTAATTATATAATATACAACCATCTTTTATAAATTTAATTAATTTTTATAATTAGAATTTTGTATTTTATTAAATAATTTGTTCAAATTATCAAAAACTTTTAATGATTACAATTTTTGTTGAATTAAAATACCAATTGTTTATTTGTAGTTGAAGCCAGAAAAATGGTCTAATTGCTTGTGAAAGTCTCTTTTTGTATTGTTTTCCTAGAAAATTTTACTTATTGTATTTTGCTCTTAGCTTATCAAAATTTAGCCAAATAAAGACCGCTAGACATTTGACAAAGTAATTCAAGGAAACAATTGATTGACCCTTTTTTTTAACATTTATTCCAAGTTTTGACCACTTCTAAGCATTTAAGCCGTAAAAATGACGAAAAAAATGTTTTTTTCACTTCATGAATACATTTTTCTAGATAAAAATTGACCAAAATAAGTATGCAATCAAACTTCGATGCAGTGACTTTCTTTGACTGTAAGGTCATTTAATCGAAGGGTCACCAAATAGGGAAGTCAATTTCTGACAGGAGGTGGCACCAGAATTTTCGAGGCCATTTTACCTACACCATTTAAAAAAATCTGACGAGAGGAACACCGATAAGTAAAAAATCCGACGGCGTGAGCACGTGTTACAGTAATGATACGCAGTACAAGGTGGAATGGCACCTTACAGGCGCCTAGTTTTACTCCGTAAATTGTTCGTACCCACAAAAACACGAAAACTGCATACCTAAATATTCGTCAAATACAAAAATTTTCAAATTTATAAAGTACTTTTAAAACCCCTGGATATTTAAGGTAACATTCAAGCGGTTGGTATAGTAACTTAGTCATTCGGGTGCTCTTTAGATGGTTGGGTCGTTGGTTTGGTGTAGGATTCTATAGCGTTACATTTTCAAAGCCTAGGCGCTAAAGTCGAGCTTTGAGCAAAATGCATTTTTCTAGTAGCAAAATATCGACGTTACGTATGTTTTGTCCCATTCTGGAACTGCCCTTTGTTCTAACTACTTAGGGGTAGGCCAGCGTATGTTAGGACGGACTGATGAATGCCTTACGCACTTTTTCCTGGGTAATCTGGGACTCGGATTAATATTCAGGTGCCTTTATATGAGGTTTTATAAAAAAGAGGTTTGGGACGAAATGGGGCAAAAGGTACATAACGTCAATGCACCGACAAATTGTTTTTGGGCCTATAGCTAGTCGGCTTTCGAAGCGACTTTTGGGTATCACAAAGCGAAAATCTCCACACGATTTTACATCGAATGATGTATAACACGTTCAAAGGGTCGTAGTGCCCCGGACAAACAAAACACAGTCCAAATAGTATATAAATATACATATTACTTTTAGTAGGGTATTTTCAGTCGAATTTTTTGGCTTCAGTTGGCTTTCGCTTCGGTTTCTTTCAACTTGTGCGAACCCGGGTCTTATCATATTTTGTCGTAAATGAAGCGGGCTTTTTTTGATTTACTCGCTGTTCGGTTACAGTCGAATTTCCCATCTTACCCGGATTTCTGCTGACCGACCGAACCTACCTCAGTTTTTAACTTTTTAAAGCCACAATTTTCACTATTTACTCTTAAATTTTCGTTAGTAATGACGTTTCTGCAATGTTTTTATACATTTTTATATTTCATTTACAGTTAAAAAAGAACTGTAGACGAAATATAAAAAAGTACGAGTGCTTAACAACTTGGCGCATGTCTAACCAAAACACTATCCTTAGCTTTTTTCCATTTTAAAGCAAATCTTAATGCGTAATAAATGACAAAGAATATTTTCACGAGTTCTGTAAAAAGTTTTAGTGCCGATCTTAGTCTCAAGATTAGGTAAGTTTCAGTCACCAAAACTTTTTTCATTTAAAACAGTTAATTTAGTATTAATTATTAATTAAATATTTTTAACTAGCGAAAATCAGAAAACTCGTTAGAAATTCTGAACTAAGTGAACCTTCTAAATTTATATTTTAACAAGTCTGCAAAAACTAAGACTAGTTTTTGAAAACTAGTATTTGCCAATTAATTTTAGAAAACCTAATTTGCAAAAAGTATGCAAATCAACCCTAATATAGAATACGGTGGTTTGTCGTCCTGGTCCAGCTTTTTTTTTCCTAGTGTTAGGAAGAGCTACAGTTAGCAGAAAATTTACATACAGGACTGAGGTGACCCAATAGCTCGACTGGTGTATCACCGATTTGCAAGGATGACATTGAACGATCGAACGTTTTGTGGAAATGTACAGAAGCCGTACGCGGCCACTGGCGTACGCTTACAACTCTAGATACGAACACCTTTCCCACCGTCCAAGCAAAATATGAAACAAGCTAAAATTCAAAATTAAAAGAAAATGAAACAAAGATATATTTACAAGCAATTAGACTATATTTCTGGTCACAACTTGTATCTACTTGCTCTCTGGACTTGTTAAGCTTTAAATCAATTTTTTAAAACTATAAATAAAAAATTCAAAGATAAAAAGGCTTGAGTTCAGAATCCCCCCCCCCCCCACGGGACTGATCAGGTGGAGGAGATAACTTCATATTCGTGTTTCTCGACCCGATTTCATGAGAAAGCCGCGCGTTTTTTTGGTTCTGAGAAAAAAATTTTTTTCGAACCACAGGGGGGTATCATGGTTTTTTAGTCAAAATTTGAAAAATTTAAATTGGCGCCTTTTGAATTTAAAAGGGAATAAGGGCTCTATTGGGAGGGAAGGCCTAACTTAGACACAAATCACTCTAAAGTGACTCTGGATTTATAAAAACAGCACAGTCGACTCTTGATCGTTTTAAAATTGCTTTTCAGTTCTTTTATAGCGAAATTATGGGATGAAATCAGCTGGATGAAATCAGGCCGGCGGTTAATTAAAATGACTAGAATGGACCCTCGATTTAGTGTACACTCAATTTAGTGCACACCTGGAGCCGGTCCACAGGGTGTACACTAAATCGGGAGTTGACTCTATGCATACCAGAGTTTCTTTATGTATAGGCCCCAGGCACCCGGCCCACGATATTATTCACAATTAATGCCTGCTAGCAAAAACTAAACAAACTGTGCGACCATCTCTGACGTTACCAACAAGAGCTTTCGTATACAGCCAATTTAAAAAAAGTTTTTGTTTCGTATTATCATACCTTCAAATTTAATAAGGCTCAAATAGAAATGTACCACCAAATGTGAGAATTTGGCCGCCTTTTTTTATTTTTTTGGCCGCCTTTTTTGAAAAATCGGCCGCCTTTTTTGTTAATTGCTTTTCCTACCAGCAAACCAACTATTTTGAGGCATATTTGTGCAGACTACATGAATCTCGGTAGTGAACGCGGTTATTGCACTAATTTTCACTGTGTTCTCAGTGGTTCATGCTGTTTTTTTCTTAAACTCAGATGTCTTCTTACGGCACTTATTTTACTTTGATTTTTAGCCTTTTATATGACTTATTTTCTTCTTTTTTAGGTAATTATAACATATCCAAGAAGACCTCAGTAAGAAGACCTCAGGGGCTCGTTCTTACTTAGCTCGTTCTTACTTGGATATGTTAAAATTACCTAAAAAACAAGAAAATAAGTCATATAAAAGACTAAAAATCAAAGTAAAATAAGTGCCGCAAGAAGACAGCTGAGTTTAAGAAAAAAAACAGCATGAACCACTGAGAAAACAGTGAAAATTAGTGCAATAACCGCGTTCACTACCGAGATTACGACCAAATATGCCTTAAAATAGTTGGTTTGCTGGTAGGAAAAGCAATTAACAAAAAAGGCGGCCAAATTCTATTTTTTTCTTATGAATTTAAAAAAGGGGGCCAAAAAAATAAAAAAGGCGGCCAAATTCTCACATTTGGTGGTACATTTCTCATAAAGCCATTTAATAATAATACAGAAACGACTAAATTACAGAACTCACCCACAAACAACTTCTAAGGCCTTGAAACACAAATAAACGCATAAGAAACACGTTTTTATTGCAGGAAAAGACTTTTACACAAAATGTTTGGCCATTTTTTCGCCTTGGTCCCCCCTGTTGTTTTTTGTTAGTTTTTAGGCCTTAGGCTTAGGCAAGGGTAGGTCAGCGTATGTTAGGACGGACTCAAACATATCTTAGACTAATTTTTGAGTCCTTCCTAACATGCGCTGGCCTACCTTTGCCTAAGTCTAAGCCTAAAAGATAACAAAAAAATACAACAGGGGGGCACCAAGGCAAAAGCCCCCTCCCTCCCTTTGTTGCACAGGGCCAAATGTTTCTATCCAAAGAAGCAAGAGAACAAGGCAAACACCCTAAAGAGATACTTTGAAGGTAGGGTAGAGCTAGCGTTGTCGAGCCGAAGGATTGAAATCAAGCTTTTGGCTCGAATCTCGAGTTTTTTTGAGCTTTGAGCCTAGAGTCGATCCGAGGGCTCGTAAACTTCGAACTTTGAGCCCGAGCCAATTTCTTTGAAAAGCCATATTTCTACGTTTATAGTTCATAAAATTATTTTGTGAAATGAGATTTGTAAATCTTAAAGGGCCATTGCCACCTGTTTTGAATTATCCCTGCCAATTCAAATTTTTTCGCCTAATCATTGAATTTGTGTACAGTGTTTCAGCTTGGTTTCTAACAAAACAAGGCCTAGAATTCAATTTAAGGTATATTTTCGATAGAAACCAAGTTGAAAAATCCGTACAGAAGTTCAATGTTTAGGAAAAAAATTTGAAATGACGGGGGACAACCGTTGTCGGAGACGGCAATGGCCCTTTAAACTGCGCTACAACATGGTGATAATATTGTTGAAAAACTGAGCCCTAAATTTCATGTTTTTGCTAAGTTGAAGTCATGAAAATGCTCGTCCACTTCTTAACATGACCTTACAGGTGTTTTAAGCAATAGCTGACTTATCTAAAGCAGTCCTAAATTGTTTATACCACTCTTAAGAGAATATACAGGGCTGCAAAACGGTATATTTGGAATTTATTAAGCTCATATATCCGGCCATTTAAACCGCTACTAAAGTTATAACGGGAACTTTTGGCGCACCAATTAATGTATTCGTGTATTGTAAAACATGTATTCTACTAAGTAAGATGTTGATAAACCCTGAATTTATCATCTGACCAGTTAAAGTAGTACCGATCCTGGCCAACTTCTCAAAATGACCTCACAGGTGTTTGGAACTCTTGATGACTTTTTTCAAACAATCATCTAAATTTTTAGACCATTCGAAACAGGAGATGCAAAGCTGCTAAATAATCTGCATTTTTTATTGTTTTCGTGATTTTGTTAGCTTCTTTCACAACTTTATCTAAAACTCTTCAAAGTTTGTACTAATCCTGCTGTAAATCCCAAAATTTTAGATTATTTGTACATATATTATAGTGGCTCTAGTCAACTTTAGGTCCCCCCCCCCCAATTTGCCTTGGTCCCCCTGTTGTTTTTTCTTGAAAATGCCTTGGTCCCCCTGTCGTTTTGAAGGTGATCATGTTCAAGGTGATCATGTTAACCATAATCACCATGATCACAGCATTATTATAACTCTATTGGACAGGGAGACAAAGGCATTTTTCAAGAAAAAACAAAAGGGGGACCAAGGCAAATTTAGGAGGGGGCCTAAAGTTGACTAGAGCCACAAGAAAAACATATATTGTAGTTGTTTGTTTAATTCTTTAATGGTTATGCTGTGGAGATATGCTAATAAAGTTCTTAACATTGGATGAGCATAAATCCTATTTTATTCGCTGCTAGACACTTATTGTTTTGTAGTGATTCAGAGGTAAAAAATATTCTTCCTCATTTTTCTGCATTATCACTTCCCTTTTTAAACACTTGAGTACAAAAAGACTGCTTAGCTAAAAAGTTAGTTATTTTGTAGTCTTTTGTTATTTTTTTGCTTGTGTGGTGACAGCAATACTGCGTCGTTGGGATTTGCAAGCACTTACTCATCTAATAAAATGCGAACACCATAATCTTAAGCAATCAAATTACGCTTCTGTTTTTTCCCAAGTCTCTATTGCACTGAGAACTTATATTTAATTGACTTTAGTCCCAAAGTCTGACTTTATAAAGGTTTGTCTGATTTTTGAAATGTTGAGTTAGAAGCCATGGTTTACCCATGTTTCAAAAATGTTTAGTTGCAGTTACAGATGGAAGTGGCGGGTAATTTGATTGCTTGAGATTATGGTAGTTGCATTATATTTTTATAGTGATGAGTAAGTGCTTGCAAATCCCAACGACGCAGTATTGCTGTCACCACACAAGCATAAAAATAACAAAAGACTACAAAATAACTAACTTTTTAGCTAAGCAGTCTTTTTTGTACTCAAGTGTTTGGAAAGGGAAGTGATAATGCAGAAAAATGGGGAAGAAGTTAAGTTGTGTTCAACACTCTTCCTTTAATAACTACAAACATAAATTGTGTAGCAGTGAGTGAAGCAGAATTTCGGGTAACTTCTCATTTAGGGTCTCACCTCAATTCTTCACAACACTTTTTATGTGATCTTTGATTTTTAAAAGATTCTTTAAGCTTGATTTCGATGCAAGAGTTGAAAAATAAGAATTATAAAATAAATAGCTTGATGTTGAATGTTGGAGTACTAAACAGGATGACTACAGGATTTTAAAACGAATAAATCTGCAGAGGAAGCTAAGAAAATTACGATTACAATAAAAATACAGATTATTGCTTAAGCTAATACAGCATGAAAACTTTAATCACGTGATTATGCGTAATCAGGAATTTCGCCTTCCACATGGGCTACAGCTCTTCATGGTGTACGGCTGATTCCAGTCCTAAGATTTGGATTAAATTTGGCCAGATCCACATCAAGGGCGGGATTGCTAACTTGCTAAAACATTTTTATTTGCTCACGCCGCTAACAGCAAGTAGCTTTTTTGGGTCATGTCAATTTGTTAGTGTCGAACTCTAAACAAAACATAAAACAAGTTGAGTCAGCTACTCTTGCTTGTCCATCTAACTTCTTATGCTTTTTTCGGCGCTACCAGAGTATACCCCCCCCCCCAAATGAATTTTTTTAAAAGTGTTTCCAAACACACTATATCGACCTTAAATTGCCTCAGAAGCTCGAAAAAGGCATTATTTTTGTGTTCTAGTCAATAAAAAATTGAGTTTTGGACCACCCAAAAATACCTATTTTGACCATTTTTAAACGGATTTAGGGCCATATCAGGGTGGGAAAGGACCAAAAATAGACCAATTTAGTGTAAAAAGGAAGATTTTGAACATAGTTTTGTTGACTGGGGCCTACCGCATAAATAAACTCTGGTATGCATACATTTTTATGCATCCAGAGTCACTTTCGAGTGATTTGCGTCTAAGGTATGTGGGTGTGCGCATCTCAACCCCAAGCAACCAAGCCCCCTGCGCCCCGAAGGGTGCGCAGGGGCTTATATATACTCCGGTAGGGTCCTTTTTCTTAGGCTGAAATTCTTGATCGAGTCACAACTTCCAACTTTGTTGCCGCATCGTTGTTTCAGCAGAGCTTCTTGTTGATAAGATGGTAATAATCTTTATGCAGCTGGAGTTTCTCGGAATCGATCATCGAAAAACCTTGACGAATTAGAGCAACAAAAAAAACAAACAAATGCGCAACAAAAAAGACTTTGTTTCCTTCTGGGACGGTGGTTCACGTGTCTTTGGCCGTTTGATCTCAATTTTTAAAGGTCGTAAAAATTTAAAAAATATTTTAACGCTATATCAAGATTAGGCTCATTATTTTTTCCTTCATTCAGTCGAAATTACCTCGATTCTTTTTACTTGATCAATACTTTGGAATCTTTTGACAACTGAAACTTAGCTGACCACTCAGCACAGGCCCGTCTTCTTGAAGCAAAAAGTAGTGCCGTCTTGCAAAAATAGCCTCATTCTTACCCATCTTTATACTAACTGCAGTTAGACAGCAAGCATTTGGCAATCAATTAGCTGTCTCGCTCTTTTTCAACTTCCCTAAAACAATTTCTATATAGGCGCCAAAACCTTCCAAAGTTTTTTCTAACTTTTTGTCAAAGTCTTGCGTATTTATGGACTATGATGTGTTGTTTTTTTCTTGTCTAAGACAGCGAAAATGACTACTTGTTAGACTATAGTCTAGCATCACAGATGTTTTTGGAACCTTTTATTTACAAAAATAGTTTTTTTCAAGTCTTGCAATTCTAATTTAATTTAATTTTTTTTCTCATTTAAATATTTATATGTTTTTGTAAATAGCTTTTCCGGCAGGTTATTTTTGTTACGTTGCTAACATAGAGAGCAGTTTTCGAATAATGCACTATCAAAATGTTTTTGACGCTTGCAAAACAGGGTTTCTGTCTTACGGGAAGTGGCAAGCTTATTATAAGCATCAAACTAAACTATGCTATTACACAATGAAACGATTATTTGGCACCTTTTATTTTGTGTTTGTTTAAAAGCATACAAAAAAGCAGTGTTTTGCTGTGCTCACTGAGAGTGAGAATCTCACTGAGAATTGTCAGTGAGAATTTACAAATCTGACTCTCCAAACATGCTCTATTCTCAAATCTTACTCAAACCCTAACAAAGGCTGTCACTGAGATTGATAAAGGAAAATATTTGGAAAATCAGAGTTAGAGAAATTCTCAGTCACTCTCAGTGAGCTCAGCAAAACACTGCGAAAAGCAATTAAGCCAAACTCAAGCTGATCAACCATTTGTATTTTTTCTAGATATTCTGCTTTTTTCTACAGTTTTGTGTGAAAAATGGTGTTTATAGGCAACCTTTATTTAAAAAAGTATGACGATACTATTGTTAAACATTGGAAAAAATCTCACGTTTTATTTGTAAACAAAAAAGTTTAAAAGCTTTTTAGTGAAAAAAATTGCATTTAAGAAATGTATCTTTTCAAAACTACAAAAACTGCAAACTTTTTTCAGCATTTGCCATTTTACACCTCCGCTTGAAACATATTTTTTTAAATAATTTGACTATAAAATTTTTTGGACTACTAAATTTTTACTTTATCTTACATAAATTACCATGAGGTTGATATTTCTAATTTTAAAATTTAAGAAAAATTCTCATATTAGTAAAAAAATTTAAATAATATAACAGTATTTAGTGTATTAACTCCCCATCAGGGTGGTATACTTAGCGATTACCTCAGCCTTAACTGGCTGAGTTAACCTCAATTGGCTGAGTTAAAACTCAACTGGCTGACTTAAATCTAACAATTAGCAACATGCTAGCAATTTAGTCACTGAATTTTTTTATTGACTCAACACTTCAAAATTTTCACAAAAACAGTTAAAAATCAACAAAAAAAAACACCGAAAATTTGGTGCAAAAACTTTCCTCAGCCATGTTCCTCAGCCTTCAGCTTCAGCCTCAGAAGGGTGATGGCTGAGTTCAAAATCAGCCGGCTAAGGATATCACCCTGCGCCTTACCCTTCGTTTTTTGGCTGGGATTTTTTGAGTCAGTGCCATTTTCGATTGACGATTTCAATATTTTTCAGGGGTTGAAAAATGACTTTTTATGGGAAGTTAATAGAACAAATACGGTATCCTATATCCGACCCCACTCAAATAAAAAAGAGTACCTGGATACTCTAAAATAACCTAACGATATGGAATATGAGAAAATTTTAGACAACTGGATCCCACCGCACAAACAAACTATTATATGCATAGGTGGATTTGCTTGCTTATATCAAAATAAAAACCAATCTCAACTATGTAAGAGTAAAGCCGAAATAAAAGATAAAAACCACAGCCCCTAATAATTCTGTTTACGCCTTCACTTTAAAATTTACAATAGAATGAAAAAAAATTAAAAATATCGTTTACTACAAATGAGAGTCTACTTTTTTGCAAACTAATTAACATTTTCCTATTTTAATCCAAATATTATCAATTGTTAACAAACTGAATGATCTTCTCCTGCGAAACAGCTTTCATTGGTAGCTTTCGGATAAAAAAAGTTTAATTGAAATACTTTTGTAGTCATTAAGAAATGGAAAAGTCGCCATTTGTGCAAGATTCTCACATGAACAGTGCCAATTTTTAGAACCCACTCAATAGAAAAAATACTTTTTTTTTTCGCTTTAATAAATTTTTAAAACTTGAGTTCCCGACTGTAAAGTTTACTACCTGGCAGTAAAAAACCTGCTGAGGCCGAATATCGCGAAATCAGGCCTCCTCGCTAGAGTACAATACCCTCAATTACCGCAATTCTCACGGATGGACATTTCTGGTTTTATTTTACTGGTTTGGAGTCAATGCAATTATTATGAAATTTAAACGTTGTTAGGGAAAAAAGACTTGCTAATGTCTTGGCTATCTTTTGGTATGCCAAGTACAGAGATGTTTTGTTCGAATCTTGCTTTTTAACCCAGTAATATAGAACTAGAATCATCCACCCGTGACCAGGCTGCAACCACACTTCTTCAATCCTCTCAAAAAGTGGAAAGACAGAGCATCCCCTGTTATCTAACACTCATATCTGATGCAGTTTTTCGTGCTCTACCACGTGATATTTTTATTTTTAGGAAATGACCTGTAAAATTTTGAGAAAATTACGAAACCATGCCACAACCACCTGTCTCTGTGAGTCTCTGTGAGAATTGCGGTAATTGACGGTATTGTAGTCTAGCGAGGAGGCCTGATATTGTGATATTCGTGATCAGCAGGTTTTTTCACTGCCAGGTAGTCAAACGTTACAGTCGGAAATTCTAGTGTTGAAGAAAAATTCTACTAATTTTATTTTTTTCACAATAAGTGAGGGTGTTCTTCTAGATGCTATAGTTAACTTTTTTTGGATAAATACAATTAATTGTTAGTAATCTAAAGATTAGTTTATAATTCGCCTAAAAACAAAGCTCATTAAAATAATGACTTTTACATCAAGATTCGTAGTTTAACACCATCAATCTATTTCAGGAAAGTTTTTTAAATTAGTTTTGTGTAGAAGTGCTATGCTTTCAAATATTTATATATTTTTAAAACAATCTACACTGAAAATGACAATAATCACTACAGTCGAACTTTTTTAACCCAACACCCTATGATAGGGCAAATATGGCTCCAAAAAGACATTTATAAAAAATACATACCGTGTTTATTATAATAACTTACCTCTGAACAAATAAAAAATATTTATACAGTTTTCAAGGAATTCCCCTCCCCCAAGAAAAAAACTTAGTGTTTCAGAGTTTCAAAAAGAGTTTCAGATAAAAAAATTATTCTGATCTAATCTCTAATGTAATTCATCTCTTGGTCTAGAACAAAACGGATTTAGACTAAATTGATAATATACTTTAGAAACCAACGTAAAAACCCAATTTTCTGTCAGAAAACTTAGTAAGAAAAAGGATCATGCTCGCCTAAAAACACCCTTTTCATAGGTTTTCACCCTGAAACTATGAGAAAATGCTATAAGTATAATTTAATCGAATTTAAGATTGTGCAGTTAAGCCACTGCCATGCAAAGTAGATTTTGTAAAAACACAGCCTGGCTGCCTTTCTATAGACAGTTCTACAGCGAAAAATAGAATGAAACTAAAAGACAAAGCAGTATCTCGAAAAATGCCATGAAACACACAAAAAATAACGAAAACCAATTTTTATATCAGTTCTCAACCGAAAATTTAATATTAATATGTGTATCGTCCTTGTATGAATAGGCCTTTTAGTTTACCACCACCCAAAAATAAGGCGCCAATCAAAGACTTTGTCGTTAATCAAATTAATCTTTTTTGTCACTTTTTGAAGTCACAATTTGAGAACACGGTATTTCCACTAATAGTTGGTCCGGGTCTTATATTTTTCAAACGCCGTAAAATTCAAAAAATTTTGGTATGATCTCGAAAAGTTTGGGTGCTCAACCAAAATTTAAAAGCAGAAGCAGTGGAGCTCGTGGGAGTTAAGAAAATACAATTATCAGCTTTCACAAAATATTGATTCTGCTCCGAAATACAGACCCTCAAACTGGAGAGAGGCCTTCTATAAGGGGAATGGCTACAATTAGAGGAAAATACGGTATGCGATAAATTTTCAAAAGAAAATGTTTTCACAAATGATTATAAAAACTTTTTCAATTTGTACAGTCCCTATTCTATGACTACATATGGCAACATATGTTGCAAAATTATAGCATTGAAACTTTTTTTTAGTTTAATTAATTACGCTGTAGACAATAATTATTAGTTTTTATTCATTAAAAATTAGTGTTAATAGATGTTTGTGAGTTGTAATTAGTAAAAAGTAAATTGGCAAACCACTCTTTGTGTTTACACTTCCTTCACATTCTAAAAACTAAAAAAGGCAACAATTTGTGTAGACGACTACAAAAAGAAAATAACAAAAGAAGCTCACACATAACCTTTTCCAGGTGGTTATTAAAAAATGGGTCTGGTGTTTAGACTAAATAATGTACCTTGCAAACAATTTGGAAAAAGGCTTTATTTGGCTGTATGAAAGATAAAAACGGTGATTTAAAAAAGTATATTTTTAGCAGCTTTTCATAGATGTGGCTCGAACACCGCAATTAGTTTCAGCTACTTTTGAATGACCATATTTAACACATTACATCCACAAAATCTTTAGTTAACTTTTTGGGTGTAGGTTTTAAACTAAATTATAGCTAAAGAAAAAAGCCACGCCGACGTCAGGCATCCCTTGAAAATTTTGCGGTTTGAAATCATTAGCTAGAAGCTTTGGTTAAAAAATTGCTTTTTCCATGTCGCTTTTGTTAAAAGCAGCTTTTATATATATTATATGAATAATATTTATAAAGAAAAGGTCTTTTTCATAAAAAATTTATTTAAATTAAAAAGTTAAAGAATAATGCAGCTTTCGACCTTTGAAGTGCTTAGCGAATAATAGAATGTGTTTTTAATGTCTTTGTCATGGACAAAGCCAATACATCGTGTTTTCTTTATTAAATGGTGGGTGGTATTCAATTTTGCCCCATGATTCCTTGGAAAATGCCTCTAATCAGAAATATTTTTTTTGATTTTTGCGTCTATTTTCTAATTTTCTTTTTTACTATCAGTAGTACATAGTCCAAGTTTGTCGCCTTCAAAGGATGCCGCCTTTGTGCCCCATACCTATGGGCACTTTCAAAGAGAAGCCAAAGGTATGAGAGGGTGTTAGGCTCCGCCCCTTTTTGGCCAATACCTATGGGCATCGAAATATAGGTCAACAACAGCTGCTAGCTATTTCACTGTTTCGAAATAATAGGTATATACCCCCATAGGTGGGCTTGAAAGTGCCCCATAGGTATGGGGCAAAAGGCGGCATCCTTTGAAGGCGACAAACTTGGACTATGTACTACTACTATCATGTATCCTAGGATATAATCTTTCTGACGAGCCATCAAACTATATGGAAAAGTTACAGAAATGTAGATATTTAGAGATTGCATGAAGTAACTTTTCTTTTTCTCTAATTTTTCAAAACCTCTAAATTTCTACATTCTTCAAATCATATAATAGACAACTCCAGAAGTTTATAGGAAGCTGAAATCTTGGGCTACACGACAGTTGAATTTTTTTTAAAGTAAACAAAAAATTTGAGAAAAAAATTCAATTTCAAATTAGAGGGCATTTTCAGTAATCAGGGGGTTAAATGGTCGACTCTCGTTCAAAATCATGTTTGTGGCACTGTGTTTTTGACCCACTTTTTGAAATGACTCACTTTGTAGCTGGTATAATGAACCCTTAAATGAGTGTAGTAACTCACTTGTCTCGTTACAGAAGTCTTGAAAAATAGGACTGAAACGCAATGCCAGATACATGGCTTTGTGAAAAAGAGAATAGAGAAAATACAGCAATGATTTATACTTTTTTACCGGCGCAAATGTCACTCAGGTTGAAAAAAGAAGTTTTTCTAACTGGTGACCATAAAGTTCGGAATGGACTTTTGAACTAATTTTTAGCAATAAATTTATTCCCCAAAAATATTCCAAACATAGGGTTTTGTAGGCCTTTCCTTCCTCTTTCGATTGGTATATTACACTTAGATTGATTATTTCGGATAAGTCACCATTTGGCTCCAAACACTTGGCAGGTCACTTTTAGAAGTTTACCAGCGTTTTCATCACTTTCAGTTATCAAATTTTTTATTGAATTTTGAGCGTAACGGCAACATCTTATCACCATGTTGTAGCGCAACTCAAGAGCTATAAAATCCATGTCGCAGAATGATTTCTTGAAAACTGCATGTTGAGATATGCCTTTTTGGAAAAAATCAATTTCCTTAAAAAATGACAAAAATTCGAAAAATTTGAAAAAGTTGGATTTTTGTCATTTTTTAAGGAAATTGATTTTTTCCAAAAAGGCATATCTCAACATGCAGTTTTCAAAAAAATCATTCTGCGACATGGATTTTATAGCTCTTGAGTTGCGCTACAACATGGTGATAAGATGTTGCCGTTACGCACAAAATTCAATAAAAAGTTTGATAACTGAAAGTGATGAAAACGCTGGTAAACTTCTAAAAGTGACCTGCCAAGTGTTTGGAGCCAAATGGTGACTTATCCGAAATAATCAATCTAAGTGTAATATACCAATCGAAAGAGGAAGGAAAGGCCTACAAAACCCTATGTTTGGAATATTTTTGGGGAATAAATTTTATTGCTAAAAATTAGTTCAAAAGTCCATTCCGAACTTTATGGTCACCAGTTAGTTTTAAATTTACTTGTAATTAACTATGCTTTCATAACCAATCACGGTGGAATCCAAAAATTTAAACAAAAATGACAAAACTCATATTATACTTTTGAAGTTTTGATGTAAACAAAAAGCTATTATTCTTTTATATCATTTTCAGACCACAAGTCTGACCAGTAAATTTTAATAAATTATAAATAATATTAAAAGGTTAATCAACTACTTTTGGTCTTCAAAAAAAGTCTTTCCTTATTGTGTAGGTGAGAATTATCGGATTAAAAGCTAAAGGCAATCAGGAACAGTATCACACCAGTATGTAGGAGGCTGACTAATTTTATTTTCGAGAACATTAGCGGTAGAAAATTTGTTTGCTGACAAAGAAAAGGAAGAAGCAAACAGGAATTTAATTACAGAATATTGCATGATAGTCACTTTTTGGATGCAAAAAATTCTACATTATTATGTGTCACAAATCTCGCGCTACTTTTCAATCGAATTTATGTATTTTTTCTTGTTTGAAAAATTATGAGGATTATTTCGAAAAAAACCACAACTTATATTATCACTTTTCATAGCTTGTAGTGTATTGTAGTATGGCTTGTTCACGTACTTCGAGTTCAGGTTTTCGTCATGATTTTTCGTTTAGTCAAAGAGGCAAATATTTTGGTAATTTTTTTAGAAGTGATAGCACTATTATGTAGCCCCAAGATTCTTGTTTCTATTGACGTATCATTCGCAAAAACTTGCTTGCAAAATGTGGTACAAAAATTGAAAGTATGAAACAAATCAGAAAAACTCGATTATTTTCTGATTTGTTTCATACTTTTAATTTTTCGTACCATATTTTGCAAGCAAGTTTCTGCAAATGATACGTCGATAGAAACAAGAATCTTGGGGCTACATGATAGTGCTATCACTTTTAAAAAAATTATAAAAATATTTGCCTCTTTGACTAAAAGAAGAAAATCAAGACGAAAACCTGAACTCGAACTCGAAGTACGTGAATGAGCCAGTAGAAAATTACTATTAAATCATAAAACTTTTGGATTTCTATGCATAAAAATGCCCTGTTCCCCTGTTGTTGTTTTTCGCAAAAAAATGTTAAGTGTCAGTGATTGTTTTGTTCACACTTTTTTTCCGCAAAAGTTTTCGAAATTGCATTTTAAATGTTATGCTCAAAAATTGCTCCTTCAGGGCCTGTTCACAATGGTAATGACGAGGTCGGAGTAAAGCAATGTCTAGATCTCGCGTTTTTCATCGAAACATGCCAAATCTGATATAAATGACCTAAGCTTAAAATTAAAAACGATATGTAGGTCATCTATATCACACTTGGCACTTTCAATAAGAAAACGTGAGATTTAGACATTGCTTTTCTTCAAAATGGTCATTCCTATTGTGGAAAAGCCCTTAGTCTCATTCTTGATTGTTTTTTAGACTTCAAATTTTTCGTAATTTATTATTTGTGCTTTATGATTGTGCAAAGAAAACTTTACTTTGATATTTTTCAAACAAAAGGGGCTCAACTGTACAATCCACCCAATTCTCAAAAATGCCTTACAAGGAAACCTCACATAGTGTCCGTGGTTAGTTTAAAACAATAGTTCTGTTGTCTTAAACTTTAGCTATTTCAACTGTTTTACAATAAAACTTTTTCAGGCTTCGGCAAGGTAGGCCACCGTATGTTAAGACGGGCTCAAAAGTGTTCCCTTAGCCACAAAATGGTAATATTACGGTAAACTCGCTCAACTGCACTTGATTATTGGTTTCTAGGTATCTGAAAATTCGAAACAACAGGGAGACCAAGACAAAACGTCAAAAATTTAAACAGAAAAAATTTAAATGCCTTTCTGCAACTTAAAAATGTGTTTGAAGCATGTTTAAAGGCCTGAAACAGCGAAAAACAAGTTCTAGAGCATTTTTGTAAGTTGGGTGGATTGTATATCCGGGCCATAAAAGGTTTCATGTCACTCAAAAACATATTTATGATAAGCTTAAAAACATTTTCAATGCATTTATTTAGGGTGGGGAAATTCGCGCGAATATTGAAATAGCCCCGAATATTCGCGAATATTCGCGCGAATATTCGGAATGTTCGCGAATATTCGCGAACATTCGAACTGTCGTCTTATGAACAAATGAAAAAGAAAAACAGTAAATTAAATGCTTGAATAATCACAACCGGCACTAAAACACATTCCAATTAGCTTCATTGACAATAAAATAAATTCAATCAACATTCAAAAACAATGTATCATTCTCAATAGTTTGTTCTTCTTCGGATTCTGATTCCCTCTCTTCTTCGGATTGATGCACTTTTTTGAATAGACCGGCATATTCCAATTGGATGTTATGCTTTATAAAGACTATTTCGTTGGCGGTGTCCACCTTCATTCTAAAGAAGAAAATAAACAACTCTCACTAGAAATTCATGCAAACAGATAAATTCACCAACCTATTTCGAAGTTTTGTGTGGATCCCACTTCGAAGAAACCAGTTTCTTTCGCTCGAGGCGGCAGAGATCGGCACATTGTGAAGCATTTCAACGACTTTGCATAGCAATGTATCCGAGAACCAGGCTTTCCAACAAGTTAGAGCATTCATCGTTTTCACAGTTTCCCAAGCATAGCGCCTCCTCAGAAACCCTAGTTAGAATAATGTCGGCCTCATCCTGATCTTCTTTGCCAATGTTATCAAAAAAGCTGTTGATCCTTGGTGTGTTCGGTCGACCGCTGTTCTCCTCGGATTCCTTGACTATTTTCTTTGAAATCTCTCCATTTGCTTCCAATTTGCGCTTAATGCCAGATCGATCGATCACTTTGATTGTTTCCACTCCAATTTTCGTGCACTGGTTCTTGAAACGTGAACAACCTTAGTAGAATAGAAATTGTACCGTAAGTTGATAGGCCATACTGGTAGCATTTTCTCGATATTTCATCCCGCAAAACCTGAACTCAAATTTGTTATTATCTTTGACGAAAATTGACGACTCCAGTGTTTTGGTTTCACCATGCTTGCCTGAAAATACATACCAGAAACGTCAGGAAAACAGTGTAAAACGTGGTTAAAAAATAATCAACACAAGTGTTTGCGAAAAAAAAATATGGGCTTAAAAATTTGTTAAAAAGACATCAACTACTGTTGACTAACTACAGCTGTTTGAATGTTCGCAAAATTTCTTTTATCGCGAACATTGCTTGCGAATATTCGCGAATATTCGCGCGAATATTCGCCCGAATATTCGGAGTTCCCCACCCTACATTTATTGAAAAGTATAATTTTAGTTGTCCTGCCAAGACATCCAAAAAAGAACAACTTAAACATTTTTCTTCTTTAATGTTAAAATTGTAGCCAATTGTATTGCGCATACTTCCTTTTTTAATCTTTTTCTGCTCTTCCGTTTCCAAAGACATTTGGTGTAAAGACTCCGCCTCTGCTAGCTTCTTGCTAATTCAAGCATATTTGAGGTTCTTTAAAAGCCAGTGTACACCTTTCTTAGTCTTAGTATACCTGTGTTTATCTAAACTAAATTTGTTGATTTTCTGTTTATAATAAAGCAAGCTAAACTTAATATGATCCATATAGTGATTTCCAATGAAACCTCCAGTTGCACGTGTGCCTCTATAGCTGATCTAATTCAAGCCAAAAAGGCATCTAGACCTGCTTCCAAACAGAACATCTTTGCTAACAGCTTCAAGTTATCTGACAGAAACGCATTTCGAATCTGGACAAGGGCGAGCAATTTATCAGCAAATCTGTCTGCAATATTTTTGTCTACCTAGACCAAACTTTTTGCCTGTTGTTTTTTCAATGTTGTCTTTGGTATAACTTAAGTTTAAATACTAATTTTTTGCTAGAAATGGTTAGATTTCAAGACTCTTATTGTTGAGGCTCGACGAAATACGGGGTAGTATTCTTGTATTTACTTAAAAATGCTTTGATTTTTTTATTGCTTAAAACAATTTAAAACTAGCTTTAATTATAAAATTTCGTGGATGACTTAGTTGTTAAGTATAGTTGATATTTTTCGTCTTTGATTGGTACCTTTTTAGTGGTTTATTTATTTAATAAGTAATTATATGTTGATTTGACTGTTCAAGTTAATAAAAGTTTCGATTGTTTTGCACTTGCTTTTTTATCAACAACAGTTTTACAAAAAAAAAAGATTTATCTTTATTTAAGTATATATATATGAACAGTAAGTGTAGGTTACCGTATGACCTATGTCGATTCCAGTCATTAAAGAAACAAAATGTGTCTACAGTCAAACTGCGTTCAAATGACCTCGTGGGAACCAAATAAAATCTACAATATATAGATGGTTACACTCCATACAGTCAAGTATCAATACTCTATTAAATATTTATTTTATCCCCAGCTGCTACACAGTTTTGACTGTAGTAGAAATTTATGTTAAGAACTAACTAAATTGAAGAAAAGGGTTGAACAAATAGGGGTACAGCGAGTAGAGTTAACTGCAAAAAGGGAAAATTTGGAGTCTCGAAGATCTTCCGATGACAACGAAGGTCTCTATTGAATCGGCTAAGATGCCAAAAAAGCTAGAAAAAACTGTTATTTATAAAAACTGTGCATAGAATGAGCAAGATGATCTAAAAGCAAGAAAACGTGCAGTAATCAAGCTGAAATGATGAGACTCCATGAACTTGTAAGAAGAGCGAAGAGATTTAAACAAGCGTTAAATAAAAATTCAAAGGAAAGGAAAATCGAAATTTTTTAAAAATAAATTTTGCCGCTTTTAAAGGACCATACTTGTTGATGCAAATGAAAATTTTACAAATTCAAATGCGCGCGGGACACTTCTCTTTCGTCTCTCACTGTACTCTTTTGAGTCGCTTGAAATAGCTCCAAAGAATACAATGCGAGACGAAAGAGAAGTGTCCCGCGCGCATTTAAACTTGCCAAATTTTCATTTGCATCAACAAGTATGGTCCTTTAAGATGAAATTAAAAAGCTTTATTCACACTGTATTTTGTATTATAAACGTTCTTTATATAAATAAAAAATATATCTACCATATTTTCTCTAACAGGACCACATGTGTTTTCATTTTTCAACGCTCCGAAAAGTCTGAAAATTTTGAGCAAATCTCGCCTTGCGCACACCTATGGGCTTTGCCCACCCCACTATACCTATAGTACCGTAGGTATGGTCAATCCCAAGATTTTTGGGTGCTGAACCAAATCTAAAAGTGGAATCGGTAGAGCTAGTGGGAGTTAAGAAAGTGCATTAAAAGCTTTGTGGAAAATTTTCTTTAATCTGAGATATAGGTCCTCAGAGTTGGGGTTGTGGGTTTAATAGAGGGTGTGGCCTATTAGAGCATTTATGGATTTTGGTAGTCGAATAACTTTGAGTTTGCAAGGTGATGTAGGTGATTATCGCAAGGTGATTATCAAATTTCATGGTTCTTTAAAAGGTCAAAAATTCAATTAAATTTTAATTATTGAACTATGTTTGAGCTACAGATCAATTTTCGAATGTAAGTTGAGATGTTGAAATATTTATTATTGGGAAAAAGCTATCTTCTTAAAAATGCCTGCATTTTTAAATAGCTAAAAAATATAAATTTTTATAAACGATATCTCAATACTTATGCGGTATTTGAATGTTTCTTGTCTTGAAAGAAATTTAGAATTTGATGGTGAGTTCAATTTTATAAATAGTCCCGCAAAACTGGACAAGAATTTCGTCTCATAAATAAATATTTCTATAAACAATCAATCTGAAAATCAACTGCTCAAGAATTTTTTGACCATTCGTAAATAAATATTTTTAAGTGTCGTGTAAAATCTGAAATCTAAAATTTTGGTGATTGATATTTTCCTAACAAAAGTTTATTTGCGTTTAAAGATATATCACAACTACAAGCTATAACTATATGGACATATTAGGTGTCATTGGGGAAGGGGCTTGTTACGATCCACTGTAAATAGTGTTTTTAAGATATTGGTAATGTCTGAAATTGTACCATTGAAATTTCTCAATAGAAATCTCTTCAAAAGGCAATCTGAGGAAATAATAATATTCCAAATATTTTGTTTATTGTAGTCTTACTTCGGCATCAAATTGCAATGTGTTACAAAAAAAAATTCTGCATAAATAGAATTAATAAATAAAGAAGCAAAAAGAGTCTAGAGCGATACAGAAATAATTCTGCATAGGTTTTGCTTGCATCGCAACACCGGGATGTCAACAAAATATGGGACCATACTTGTTGATGACAATGAGAATTTCGCAAATTTTTATTGGAATCGTTTATGAATCATTTTTAATCTATTTATAATAAATGATCAAAATAACGGTGTTACGTACCTCTCGCCCCATTTTGCCGCAAATCTCTTCTTCTATAAAACCTTATAAAAAAGCACTCGAATATTAGTCCCAGTGCCACATTACCCAGGAAAAAGTGCGTAAGGCATTCATTAGTCCGTCCTAACATACGCTGGCCTACCCCTAAACCTAAAGCCTAAGTAGTTAGAACAAAGGGAGTTTCAGAATGGGACAAAAGGTACATAGCGTCGATACCTCAAAATAACACAGCAGACATGGGAATTGAACCCGAGGCTAACAACCACCCCACTGCGTTGCTAGACCACTGATCTACCTATGCCACCTATATAACAACTCGTTTTTTTAAGTGTTCGCCAAATTCGCGAACTTTGAATTCGCCAAATTCTCGTTGTCATCAAAAAGTATGGTCCTTTGAAAAAACGTTGTTGTAACATTTGCGGTAAAACAAAAAAATTAAGTGGAACACAAAAAATATCGCAGTTAAGCCACATTTTTAATTTCAATTTTTTATGTGTGCAAATTAAGATTTAGGAATTTATGAATAAACCATAACAAAAGCTTAGAGTAGAGAATGTCCTATAATCTTTTAAAGAGCATGAATACAAATGATCTAAAATAGCTTTGTACATTTTTTGTTCAAAGACTCATACTAATTTTATAAGTAAAAGCTAATAAATATGACTTAGCTTTACTATTTTATGCAAACTTTTAAGATCAGGAATTTTAGCTATGTTCTTTGTCATAGAAAAATTAAAACTATTTTTAATGGGATTTTTCAAGCCCTATAACTCAAGATCAGGCCAACCTGAATTGTCCAGTGTCAACCGAAATAACTGTTCTAAAAGCTTTTCATTCACAATTTTGGCAAAACCATTTTTATTATGAAATGTTTTACTGCTCTTTTTGTTTAATTTTTATTTTTTAGAAAATGAAATTTAAAGAACTAATATTTAGTTTTTACTGAAAGAGCGCATATGTCCTTTAATGTAGTTAACTAATATTATAAAATAAAACTTGAAAAAATTAGATAAACACTTAACAAAAGCCAGTTTTGACTGCGTGTCTATATCAGTCATGACTGTTGGTCGGCACTCTTCCATTCCTAGTTTTGGCAGTATTGATGACCTATACAATGTATTCAACCTCGTGAAATTGTACTAAAACTGCAATTAACAATACAAATATTTTTGCTTTCTATTGTCGTCTTATAAGCAATCCCCTAGCATTTGTTGCGTGATAGTTCAAAAGTAATTAGTGAGGCTGAGCATTAGCCAGTTTGGTCTTTTTTTAGTCAAGCACCTGGCTCCCACTCAAAATGGTTAAATTCTACGTAACAAAAGGGTCTTTAGCTAATTAAAAACCATTAAACATAGATCAATTTTTTAATGTATTTTTGTGTTTATTTAAGACAAGCATTGAGATTTTTGAAACTCAGCTTGTCATGTGTCAGAAATTGTTCATAGTGATCTCTTAATCTATTGCCAAGTTCGTCTGTCAAAAAACAAGGGTTCTTCGCATAAAATCAAATTTTTCATAGATGGTCATACCATGGTTTAGGGTCTTTTTTGATACTTTTTTCGATTTATTTGTTTTTCAAAACATGTTTCCAAACCTAAAATTGAACAATGAATCTTTTAAAAAATATATTTCGTAAGCTTCAAGTCCATTAAAGTACTCTGAAAACACTTTTTTAGATTCGCCGCCCAATTTCAGGTCTAGAAACATGTTTTGAAAATCAAAAAATTATCGCTACTGCGCACCATAGTAGCTCCGAATTTCAACATCACATTACTTTTTTATGCCACTTTTTCGCACAATAATAAAATTCTGTAAACTAAGTTTCGTGAAAGAGGAAAGGCATCTTTGTTTGGTCAAAAATCGGGTCTTATAAAAATTTATTTGCAACACAGAAACCTCGAAAAAAATATCGGAACCAGCTTATTTTACGTTTTAGAAAGAACTTGGATTCAAGATTTTCTACGAGTTATTCGTATAGTAAATTTTTTTTCGTAAAACCAAATTTTTTGACCAAACAGAGATGCCTTACCTCTTTTGCAAAACGTACTTTACAGAATTTTATTGTTGTGCGAAAATGTGGTGTAAAAAAGTAATAGAAATCTCAAAGCTGTCTCGTAGCCAGATCTAGATCCCCCATCACTGCTCTTAACATTGCAACACCGAATTACCAATAAAACGTGACTTGAAAAAAAAACATTAAAAAACATTCTGGTTAATTTTAAGAACTTTTTTATAAAATGAAATACAATTTGATTTTTTACGCATTTAAAAGTGTTCATAGTAATGATTACCTTTTTTAAAAATACAAAAAGCTGGTTTTTATTAATATATCGTGTTTTCCCGGATTTAAAAGAACCCAAATCTGTGTGCTCTCCGGAATGGACAACCAATCAAAATTTAATTCTTTTTGATCTCATTTTTTCGTTTTGTCATCTTATTAATATTTGTAAACATAACAAGTCGTCACAGAATACTAAGAGCACATTGTCGACCCCAAAGAAGTCAATAAAAGGGCTATTTTAGTCTAGCAACTCCAATTACCACCTGAAAATACCTTAATCACCGTAAAAAATGTCTAGTTTAAAGCACACTATGGGCATTAAACATCTAATGACCTAGATTGTTTGAAGTAAAAAAATTACAGCTGGTAATTGGGTGAAAACACTTCCAAAAATTAATTAAAAATTATTATTTGCACTTGAATGGAAGCGTTTGGATAATCAAAACAACTTAATTTTTTTTTTAAATTAAATAAATTTAGATTAGTGTGTTTGTCTGTGTGCGGCAAACATTTTTCGGCGAAACACTTGCTAAACTAGACCCTAATCCTGGGATAAACACTTGTTAAGTCAATTTCGGTCATCCGCAATTTGGTCTAAGTGATAATATGAGTGTCACAAGAAACAATAAAAAGAGAAAATTTTTAAGATGTCGACCAAAGCATTGAAGATAAAAAAATTAGGCAATAAATCGGTCTTTAAGCTTTAGTGTTCGAGAATTTTGGCCAGGTTGAAAATAGGTTTTCAGGCATTAAAAACTAAACAAAAATAGTTGTTGTTTATTTTTTTTAAAAATTACTTAATGACTAAAGTTAAATATTTCTTTGATGATCTGGTTCGTCAAATGATTGTGAAAAAGTTGTTTGCTTGTTTGACAAAGCAAAAGGAATGGGCTTGAAATTTATGACAAAATAGTTACCTAGAAGTTTTGGAGCAATATGAAAAAACTTTCAGCTACAATGGTCATTGCACTGGAAAGAACTATTTTCTTAAACAAAAGTTCGGTAACCTCTCTATGGCCCAACACGAAGGTCACTGCCGTATTTTTTCGCAATATTCCCCACGCCTCTTCTTTCTAGTAGACTCCCGACCTTGATTGGGATTTCAGAGTAAAGCCATTTTCGATTGAAAATTTCAAGATTTGTTGGGATTAAAGGACCATACTTGTTGATGACAATCGAAATTTGGCAAATTCAAATGCGCACGGGACATTTTTTTTACTCCAAAAATACTTTTTAAATCATGTGCTGTTGGAAAATAATAACAAAAAACTTAATTTGTATAAGTGACCCAGGTAGCTCAGTGGTATGGCAGAGGAGTTCAAAGTGGTCAGTTCGCCACGCTTTTTTCTAGTTATTAGCACCTAAGCACAGTTTGACGGCAATCACTGTGAAATACCGTTTTGTAAAGTGTTTTTTGAGTTTTGGTAATTACGCTCATCATGCGAAAAAAGTTTTTTGTACATTTTCGCAGATATTTTTTGTAACTGGATACCCCAAAAAGATGGAATTTGAACAGAGTTTTGTTAACTGGGCACTACCGCATAAATAAACTCTGGTATGCATGTTTTTTCATGCATCCAGAGTCACTTTCGAGTGATTTGTGTCTAAGGTATGTGGGTGAGCGCATCTCAACTCCAAGCCCCTGCGCCCCCAAAGGGGGCGCAGGCGGCTTGGTTGGTTAGAGATGCGCGCAATCACATACCTCAGACATAATTTCGAGCCAGACTCTTGAACAAAAATGCATAAAGAGACCCTTTTTGCCCAGCTCCAGTGACCAAAACGGGGTAGAATACCTTAATACAAGGTAATTTGCCTTGGTCCCCCAAGGCAAAAAGTCAAGCAAATTGTTTTTTAGAAAAGGCGTGGCGAACTGACCTGTCTCCGAAAATATCGCATATTGAAGCACAAAATAGACTAAGTACTACAGAAGGTCATTTATTTTCACTTAAAATTATCAATCTCAAGGCAAGATTTATCCGACGCTGTTTTTGATTGCAACATTTGAACTTCTACATAACAACTATTTAACAAATAGAAAGTTGGCTGTAAAAATGAGTTGATTTACTCTGTTGACTGTTTTGTTCCGAGACTCTTCAGTTTATAAATTAGTTTTCTATGTAATTAAGACACAATTCTATTCAGCCCTAGGCTTGTAATTTTAAACCATTTGAATTTAACTTTTTCTATATCTGCTGTCCGCAAGTACAATAACCCTGTCCGGATCTGCTGCTAAAGCTCTTACATAATTTTTGACAGATAAAAAATACTCCTACAATTTAAAGTAAGCAAAAAGAGAAAAGCTAACTTGTGACAAGTTAACTTGAAACTTTTATCATTATTTGAGTCATCAAGGTTGAGAATTGTTCTGTATGAACCGGGGTTAATTTACCAGTAAAGAGCCGTGCTTAGGTAGTCACTAATTGACGGATAGAGTTACTAAACATAGAGAGCAACAATGAACCCAAGCAAAAAAATGTTGCAAAACGAAAAAGTGCTTTTTCAAGAAAATTAAAAAAATGTTCGTGTTGTCTTGATGGAATTTGTATATTTTTTGCTCGACTTTGTTTGTAACTTACTTTTAAAGCTGTTATAAGAAATTTTGCATACGTAAATAGATTTTAGCATAACCTTTCCTTTTTCTATCAGACTATTTCAGGTTTGTAACAGCTAAAATGTTTGTTCTCTAAGCACATAAGTGGATTAAGACGCGTGGGTTTGTTTTGCCTCCTTCTTTTCCAGCACAAAAAAGTCTTGATGCGTAAAAATAAAAAGGGCAAAAATTATGTAAACTTTTTTGTTACACACATTTATAACAAGGTAATTTGTCAGATTTTTGAATTATAAAAGTGCGCAATGACTGTCTATTTAATTAATGCATGCCTCTATAGTTATTTTGAGACTTGTTCAGTTCTAATTTAAAATTTTCAGACAAAAAATGACTTTAATCCAGGTGTGCCAAATTTATTCTAGACACTCAATGTGTATTCAACCATAAATGTATTTGTAAGCAAAAACATTTTGGAGTTTTTTGTCCCAGAAAAGTGGTGCCAGATACCCACGCTTGTTAACCTCATTCTTCGATATTAAAGACTGAATTTTGTTTTTGAATTTTTGACTTATAAAAAAACAAATAACTTGAATCATT
Source organism: Ditylenchus dipsaci (assembly GCA_004194705.1). Lineage (NCBI taxonomy): Eukaryota > Metazoa > Nematoda > Chromadorea > Rhabditida > Anguinidae > Ditylenchus > Ditylenchus dipsaci. The sequence goes on from SADC01000057.1 coordinate 239,998, forward strand.
TCAAAGAACCAGGTTAAAAGGACTATTTCTTTATTCCAAAAACAAAAATTTACACTTTTAAGGCGGGGGTGCATTTTATGTCCTGCAATAGCAAGTTTTCAAAAGCGGGGGTGCTTTTCTGGTATAGTGAGTCAAATTTTTTAATATTTTAACTAAAGTTAAAAAAATATTAGTATTTATGGCGCAGGTAAAAGATTACTGATTTTTTAGTATTTTTTTACTTGGCGTCTCTATCTATTTACAAAAAAATCTGTGGGTCTTAGGCAGTTGTCCATGCTGAGTTGCCAGTAATTTTATAATTTTCAAACAATAAGTCCTCTTTTTAAAATCAAACAATTTCATCAGAAAACTCACAAGAACCCGAAAAGTTTGAAAATTTGAGTTATCTTGAATAAGACAAAACTAAAAACCCATAAAAAGCCTATATATTTTTCGAAAACATCCTAAAATAAATCTTCTACAAATTTTTTATGAACAGGTTTTTGATTTGAAAATTACAAAAAAATTGGAAAGTCTTAACATTTCCAAAATTTTCTTAAAGAAATAATGCAAAGACTAAACCCCTTACAAATAAACCCGGCTAATAAAAATTCTTGATTCCAATTGCAAAACAAATTATACAAATCACCTTAACAAAAATACCTACTAATAAATCTATCCTTTGCATAGAAGTAAATTAAGCTTGTACCCAGCTGAACCGGCTCATCACTTCCTTACCTTATTGCATTTATTACCCATAATCCAGAACCGGCTATAAGCCTAATAGAAAACAACCTATTTTGAGTTTATCCAGCCAGCTACTCCTGTGTTTATTGCCTTGAAAACAAAGGTTGTGGGTACAAAAAACGTGTAGGCTACTCTTTTCCTCCGGCAAAAATGTGCTGCTCATCCATTTTATCATCAAATACTTTAAGCTACAAAGACAGCACCACTTAAAAGCTGTAAACAAAATATCTCATCTGACTTTGTTAGCGAAAAAGCGTAGCAAAACCAGCCACAAACACAAATTTCTTCCTTTTTTCCTGACTCACCCTCAATATCACTTAGAGGAAGTAGTAAAAGGATTTGATGGTCAGAAGATTTTTTTGTAATTTGCACGCAGTTAATCCTCATCTATTTCTTAGCTTTTGTTGTGTGCAGGAAAAAAGTAAATTAATTAAATTTTTGGCTTGCTAACTTCCAGGGCGGGACTTGCTTCTTTGCCTTTTTTCTTACATACATTCCTTTGCTTTATGCTAGGGCGGGACTTTGTGATTTGAAGAGTGCCGGCAAGGCTATATAAGGCTGGAAATATTTCTAGTCTAACCAAAGCAAATTCATCTAGCTTCATTTAATTTTTTGTTCCCAACTTAATCTTGACTATGATTCACATACTGATCTCAGTGGAGGATGCTTACACCATGAGCCAATTGAGTGGTCATGGTCGTAGAGGCAGCTATCCCAGAGAATACCCCTCAAACTCCAACTGGCTTCTAGGAAAAGTTAGTCTTGGACATCAACAACTTACACAACCTTCTCTGGAACTTGCATGGCAGAGACATTGCTTCACTTACTAAATCGACTGCCTTCAACACTGGCTCCTGAAATCAGCAACAAGTCACTAGTTATTCAGCGGAAGGGTGTTTAACACCATGACTGGACATTTAATTTATTCAGCGACTGATAAAATTTGTCTATTTATTCTTTTTCCTTTTTTTAATGGAATCTGAAATTTTTTTGGTAGCTATCTCTGTATTTTTCTTAAATTGTTTAGCTGAAAAAATTTGTGGTCAGTAAAAGGTGTTGCTGTAATATTTTGTCAGGAAAATAGTCTTGTGCTTTATTTTGTGCGATAGGTTTTGACTAGGAATAGATTGTAGCTAACTTATAATTTTAATAATTTATTAACTGTTAATTATTTGTTAAATGCTAAAAGAATTAAATAATAAAATGACTTTTATAAATACAATTTTTTTTCAACAAAAAAGGGCATATATGGACCACAAGTACACACCAACAACAAGTCTAACAGGATTTAGTCCTTAAACGAGGGTGAAGACTGTTAAGGAGATAGTCTCGACACGAAAGGGATAATCCGAGCTTCGTGTTCTTGAATTGTGGTTTTAAAGCCATATTTTGTAGACAAGTCGGTGTCGCGATCTCAGACAAACTTGTGCAAAATTAAAGTTACATGAGCATCATCAATATCAGAATTTCTGAATCCTTTTAAAAAATGCCCTAAAATCGAAATGCTATAAAAGCTAATCGACCTTTTTGATAACTTTTTCCCTTTTTCATTTCGATTTCTGGTGCACTTTTGAAGGAATATCGGAATTCTGACACAGAGTATGCTAATACAACTTTTAATTTCTGCACAAGTTTGTTTGACATAGCAAAGCCGAGCTGTAGACAAATACGGCTCTAAAACTACAATTCAAGAACACAAAACTTGGATTAATCCTTTCGTGTCGAGACTATCTCCTTACCAGCTTTCACCCCTCTTTTAAGAGAAGCATGTGAGATCTTTGGCTTAAGTACACTATACCGCCTAGCTCGAAACGCCTTCAATAGTGTTTTTTCGATGTTTTAGCATCTTAAATGTGCAGAGGGCGCAGCCTAGCATTTTGGAAAGAAAAAACTTCACCAAAGATTCGACTTTTGCCTTGGGGAGCAAGGTAATTTTACGTGAAAGGGTACGTGGATATCTCTAGAAGACCAAAAAAGATAAGACTTGAGCATAGTTTTGTTGACTGCGGCCCACCGCACAAAGAAATCTCTGATATGCATACACTAGAGCTTGCCCGCCCTACGGGCGGGTTTTATTTTCCGCCGACTCTCCCGAATTATTTTTCGATCTATTTTCCGCTAATATTTCTGCACCTTTTGTCGATATATTTTTCGCTGATATTTCCGTAGCATTTTTCGATTTATTTCTTGCTAATATTTCCGTAGAATTTTTAATTCACTTTTCGATTATTTCACTTCAAAAAAATTTTAAGATCTTAAGATCTATGAATCAAATGTGAGATAACTAAAATCACATACCGTCACTCTCAATTACTTATCCACTCTTCACACAGCTGACAAAGCATCTATTTCTGGCGCGAGATTCACAAAAGCGTTCGCTTTGTACTCTATGGTGACATTCATAAAAGCGTCTTTTTGTGTCACGGGATTCATAAACACACATAACCGAGACATGAGCCGTGAGCTATGAAATCCTTTCCGAGACTCTCAGAATTACTCCATTTGCTAACTTTTCAAGACGTGTGTGTGGGTATTGATAAAGGCGTATTTATGTTGTGCATGATTTAAAAATGCGTTTGTCTTTTTTCCTGTGGTGAAACTTGTAACAGCGTCTTCTAAACTGCTCCAGATACTCAAGAAGCGATAATGAGAATACCACGAAAATTCTCCATGAAGAAGACTCGCGAAAAGATTCAATTTCAAACATATTCTCAAGGCATAATTAATAAATTTCCTTTGATCCAAAATGAGCAAATATAGCGTAAGATACGAACATACTACACACGACACAGAAACTATGATTCATACTAAAGTTAGACAATTTCAAAAAAATTAAAAGACTCGAGTTCAAAATATTCAATCCAATATTGAAACTCAATCCAAGTACTTGGATGATTTACAAAAATTCGAGAAAAAAGCATGACCGTCTCACTGAGTCTCGACCACAAACTTAATTTGAGAGAGCCGACATCTCATCACACTTAAAAAGTACTAATAACGACTCTCGCTACAAAGACTCGAGAAAGAAGAATTACTTTTTATTCTTATCTCGAGACAAAACATTTTGTGGCATTCAAAATTTTGCGATGACTGACATACAGACAACTCTTTTTTTCGTATATAAGATTACAAAAAAAATTAATGATTCTTAAATGATTCTCGGGTAGGATTTAGTATACAGAAGCCATTTAGTTCTCATTTTATACATGCTACATGATCATGACACAAAAGACATTGAACATGAGACATATAGAAAGAACATGTACGACGCGACATAGGAGACACGTGACATCTCACATTATACGCTCCACATTCACGACACAGACAATACAGACGTATATTTGAGACGTTTTTTTGCATATTTGAGACACAACCATGGATCACAGTATAGTCTAAGCAATTTGAGTATTTACCATTATTGAAGCACTTGGACTGAACTATGATCCATACTTGAGTTAAGAAATTTTCCAAAAAAAATCGAAAGACTCAAGTTCAAAAGATTCAATCCGAAATTTAAATTCACTCTAAGTATTTAGATGATTCATAATAAGTCGAGAAAAAATAAGAGTCTTACTGACTTATTGATTCGGAGTTTCATTCGGATTCTTGGATGATTTACAAACTCAGAAGTAATACATGAATTCAATCATGAAGATTTTTCGAAAGAGTCAACTGCTCATATTTCCTTTAGAAAAAAATAGAAAAACATTTAGACAGTGGTTTATCTATTCGTGCTTGCTCGTAGCGTCTTCGAGCATTTTTACTTTTAAAAATAAATTGATTAATATCACTCTCAATTACTTAACCACTTTTCACACAGCTGACAAAGCGTCTTTTTCCTTTTGCAAGATTCACAAAAGCTTTCGTTTTGTGTCAAAAGACTACTCTCGAGACCGACAATTTTGAGACACTATTTTAAAAAAAACGCGCGGACAAGCATACAAATACTTCTCTAGTAGAGGTAGAGAAAACGTGATTTAACCGTGTTAGCAAGCTGAATGCTTACGATGCTACAAATGCGCAAATGAAACACGAAACCGCTCAGGAATTCACATCTCGAAGTCAACCAACTCCCTTCAATTAAACAGATAAAGTAAGTAACAATGCATGGACACGACGCATCTGTATTACAATACCGCACACGAAAGACCATACATGGAACCACACATTGCGAAAACCACCAAACTTTATTGACAAACAAATACAGGCAATGACATTACTGTGATTTAGTGAACTTTATTCTTGAGGCATTCAACAGGAAAGCTTGCTACAACCAGAGACCAAAAGGCAGCCATCGTTTCGAACGCTTGAATAGTGAGAATAGACGACTCCTGACATGAGCACCTGCAAATTATACGAATAAATAATGATCACAACTTGCTTTAAGCAGAAAGCCGAATCATCAAAAGAATGACACGTGACACAACATGAGAAATGAGCCATGACCAAGTCATATGAGACAGGACTGTGAGAGATATTGTTAAAACATAACTATGATACGAAGACATGACCACGACATGTGAAACATGACCATGTAACATGAGAAGAGGTTATCATGAAGGTTTAATATGATCCACGATAGCATGCTTGAAGTCACGCTTTTTCTCAAGTACTCTACTTGGTTACATTTCACTTTGATAGGCAAGCGTAAATCACCGCACAGCCCAACCCCTTCAAGTATTTACCATTATTGAGGAAGCTGGAATGTACCGTGATTCATACTTGAGTCAAGGTCGAATACAATTCACAAAAACAAAACATGATTGAGTAAAAATTAAGAAAAAATGAAAACAACAATGAGACCGCATCATGAATCACAGTCTTACCCTTAAATATCTTGACTTATTCATTCTTCAATTTGAGATACAACCATGAACCACAGTACAGTCCAAGCACTTCAAGTATTTACCATTATTGAGCACTTGGACTGTAGTATGAATCATATTTGAATCAAGAAATTCTCAAGAGTATTTGAAAAGGCTGGAGCACAAAAATTTCTTCAGAAAATAAGAATTTAATCCAAGTATTTGGATGATTCACAAAACAACCATGAGAAACATGAGACTCGAGCAAGAAATTATCTCAGAGAGCCAACTGCTCAACATGATCAAGAAATAATAATGAGCTTATCACAATACTCTCGCTTTAAAAGACTCCTCTCGAGACCAACTTTCAAACGACAATTTTGAGACATTTTTGAGACAAAATCGGACGGACGGACACAAAACTCTCTTTTAGTATATAGGATATCACAATACTCTCGCTTTAAAAGACTCCTCTCGAGACCAACTTTCAAACGACAATTTGAGACATTTTTGAGACAAAATCGGACGGACGGACACAAACTCTCTTTTAGTATATAGGATTTTTTCAGGCTTAGGCAAGGGTAGGCTAAAATCAATAGAATACAGTCAAACCTCGATTTAGTGGCACCCCAAAAGTTCGTTCCCGCCTAGGGTCCGACACTTTTTTTAACCAAATTTTCGAAATACTTTATCGATTCTGTTAGCACAGTCTGGTCGCAAATATCGTAAGGATTCCGATTTTACCGATAGTTTTTGAAAAGAAAACAAAATTGGGTTAAAAAAGTAAAACCTCGATAGAGTGGCACCCCTTTTTTTGAAAACAGGTGCCACTATATCGAGGTTTTACTTTTTTAACCCAAATTTTGTTTTCTTTATAAAAACGATCGGCAAAATCGGAATCCTCACGATATTTGCGACCAGACTGTGCTAACAGAATCGATAAAGTATTTCGAAAATTTGGTTAAAAAAAGTGTCGGACCCTAGGCGGGAACGAACTTTGGGGGTGCACTAAATCGAGGTTTGACTGTAAGTTAGGACGGACTAAAAATGCTTGTACATTTTAAAAAATAAAGAAAAACACGTTCAAGTCTTTCCTAACACATGCTGGCCTACCCTTGCCTAAGCCTGAAAATCACAAAAATCAACACATGGGATTGAGGCCAAAGTGTCCTATTGTCGTGTAAGGCCAAAATTTTCAGGCAAAAAAGAATATAAGAATTCATAAAAAATTCATAAAAAAAATCAATAGGCCCTAATCGAAATTAAATGTTGTACAGTCAACTCTCGATTTAACGAACCCCCGGGGACCGGCTGAAATGTTCGTTAAATTGAGGGTTCGTTAAATCAAGAGTTGACTGTATAGAAGGGAATGTGAAATATAAATTATTTTGGACAAACTGGTGGCTAACTTGAACCTGAGACCCTCCAGTCATTTTGCATTGGTTCCCCAAGGCAAATAGTCAAATTTATGTCAATTTTTTTGTTAAAATTAAAAAACAATTTTTAAAATTAATTTTATAATTTAAAATTTGAACTAAATATTTTTATAGTTTTTGCCTTTTTGGGACCAAGGTAAAATGACTGGGGAGGCGTCTCAGGCTCAAGTGTGCCACTTGGCTCCGGGATTCACAAAATTCAGCTCTGGATCTAGCTCGTAGGTGTAGCCAGAGCAGAACAAGGCACTGATTATTTGGTGATTTCAAAAAATATAAAAATAAAAATGAAAAATTTGGCGCTACTTGGATATACCCGCCCCCCCCCCCCCCAAATCAACTTTTTTCAAAGTGTTTCCAAACACCCTATATCGACCTAAAATGGCCTCAGGAGTTTAAAAAAGGCATTATTTTTGAGTTCTGGTCAATAAAAACTGAGTTTTGGGACCGCCCAAAATCACCCATTTTGACCATTTTCAATGGGATTTAGGTCTGTATTTGGGTGGAAATGGACCAAAAATGGCCAATTTAGTGTGAAAAGAAGATGTTGAACATAGTTTTGTTGACTGGGGCCTACCGCATAAATAAACTCTGGTATGCATACATTTTTATGCATCCAGAGTCACTTTCGAGTGATTTGCGTCTAAGGTATGTGGTGTGCGCATCTCAACCCCAAGCAACCAAGCCCCCTGCGCCCCCGAAGGGGGCGCAGGGGCTTGGTTGGTTACAGATGCGCGCACTCACTTACCTTAGACATAATTCCGAGCAAGACTCTTGAAGAAAAATGCATTTAGAGACTATTTTTGCCCAGCTCCAGTGACCAAATCATTGTAAAACAGGTAAAAAGTCAAAATTTAAAAGTGTCCAAAACTCGATTTTTTATTGACCAGAAGTTAAAAATAATGTCTTTTTTGAACTTCTGAGGCCATTTTAGGTCGATATAAGGTGTTGGAAACACTTTTAAAAAAAGTTGATTTGGGGGGGGGGGTATATCCAAGTAACAAACAAACTAACGGAAAATGTCCACTTTGTAGATCAATTCATCAGCTCCAGCTGTGTTGGTCGCTACACACTTGTAAACACCTTTGTCCTCTAGTGTTACGTTTGGAACCTGACAAATAACACATATTTTTGATTTATCTCACTTGAATCTGGCTTACTTGAATAAATTTTGCACCATCCCCGAAGACCACATTGAACTGGTAGTTATTGGATACAGAGTCTTCCACTAGAGTTCCATTTACGAACCATTTGAGAACAGGCACAGGCTCTCCATTGGCATCACAAAACAGGGTTAGTGTGCGACCTACCGGCAGACGGGGATTTAATTCTACATTGTCCCGGTCGATCAGTGGAGGGACTAAAAGATAATGTCAAAGCTTTACAACAAATTTTGCTACAAACAGTGAATTATCTATTTCCCAGAGTATAATGACCAGTCATGGCCATATAAAACACATCCAAATATTTTTTTTATTTCTGACCTTAAGGAGTTAGGCTTTGAGTGGTTATTCTGACGAGGGAACCGATCGAACTGTACGATTCAATTCAAAAATTCTGACAATGCCATCTTGTAGAGCACAGTCGATTTACAAAATTAAGATTTTATATTTTTGGTAACAGACAGAAAAAATGGAATTTGGAGACTCGAGAAACATGTCAAAATAGACCAAAATTGCCTTGGTACGCCCTGTGGATTTTCAAAAACATATTTTCTATAGTCAAGCCTCAATGCAGTGAAACCCGAAAGTTCGATCCCCAACTGGGTCTAACACTTTCCCTTGTAAGGGAAAAATTATTGGTGAGGGTATATGACACTAGCGCCAAAAGAACTATGAAAATGAACTAAATTCCTATTTAGACCAAGGTTTGACAGCCAATGACAGTGAGCGAGTAGTACTGCCATGTCCCGCCGTCGCTTTTCCTCCTCCAGAAAGGGTTTGGAGCTATGAGGCCAGCGAATCTTCCCAAAAGTAGCTGCTGCTGACAGTGCTGTAATTTTTTGCTCCGGAAAACTTCTTTTCCAACAAATTATTCATCCAATTTTAGGGCATGGAGTAGCAAGAGAACGGATCCCTAGTAATCAGCCGTGTTGCAAGACCACCATGCCGATCTGTATGAGTGCCATGTGTCCAATTTGGCTGGAGATGACTCCATCACCTACTCTCCTACCAATCACCTACCAACGCATGCGCTTCAAACCGTTGACGTTCAACGAGTTTTTCGGAGAAATTTCAAGCCACTAAATAAATTCGTTAGGTGAGAGAGTAGAAAAAAGAGTCAAAAAGTAAACACAACACTGACTAGGACTGATGCAAACAAGACATCAAGGAGGACAGACTTTAGGGAGTTCGGGGCAGTTTCGACTCAAAAATAGGATTCTCAGTTAATTTTCTTACTCTTTTTAACCCCTTATTTTTTACTCGAAACAAAAATATCGTAAATCCACCTGATGAAAAATAACATCAGATCAAAATTTCGGAATACATTTTTTTCGAAAAAATTTGCATTGGTCCAAACCAGAGACATCCTGATTGTTTTTGGAACTATTTCAGAACTTACGTCTTTGTTATCGATACTTTAATAGACATGATCAAATACAAGTTGAAAAGTAAAATGATGCCAGAAATTTATATTTCGAGGATCAAGTTTCATATGAATATGCCTGCCAAATTTGCGCGAAACAACCAAAAAATCTGAAAAAGGTTTCAACTACTCTACTGCTAATAATACTACATTCATCTTGAATTTGTAAAAAAACCATTTCCCGCATTCTTGTCAATTCATGCCTGTATGAACAACCGTTCGAAAGATATCTTTATTTTAAATCTCAAGAATCCCATTTTAAAAATAAATAACCCCCTAAACTCTGTTCTCCTTCCACTCGATTTCATAGTCGAAAGTCTAATCATTAAACTAGTAGCTTGATACTCGAAAATTCGATCAGGTGGCCAAAATCCATAGAGCACAAAAGCAACATGCATTTATTGGAAACAACAACCGACAAGACGAAAACAATCACTAGATCTCTAGGCACCTATCTTAGCAGTATCATCTTCATCCGAGTAGTGCGAGTCACTTGAATTGTCATGTTTCTCCTCTTCGGCATCTGAAAATACTTGTTTTATTGATGGAAGAGACGATTTATTAGAAAAAAAGCCTCTAGTTTCACTGACCAAGAAGAATCTGCTTATCAGGAATTGCTGTGACTCGGTCTATCTCCATCTGAACGCCCTGGATCTTTTGATTGAAATCTTCCTGGAGCTTCTGGATGGCAGTTTGGAGTTCCTTGATAGCGGCCTGAAGTTCTCCGAACTTTTTGTCGAATTCCTTCTGAAAGAAGCGCTTCTGAGCATTGAGAGAATCCAGCATCTCTTGCTTCTTTTCCTTTTGCTTTTTCAGCTAAAAAGTAAGAGTAAAAGAGGTGGTCACAGCAAAACCCACTTTTTCATATTTTTTCAGACGAATGAGAATATGAGAGGACATGATATTTGAAGTCAAAGCCAGGTTTTTTGCAATCCATAAATGAAAAACGCGCAACAATGCTTTGCACAATTTCTGCAGGGAGAATAAGCAGTTTAAAATCCATTGAATTGAAAAAATAAAATATAGTGATAAAATCTGGACAGGGAACGTAATTCGGTTCTAGAGAAACTCAATTTCTTATCTTAGTCCAGTCAATCAAATAACTTGGAAGATATCTATTTCGAAATGACATGTTAGGCTTCAAATATCAGTCAGAGATTGCTTTAAAGGATAAATAACCTTGACGACATCACGACCAGTGGCAGCCTTTTCTCGCTTCGGTTTGACCATTTTGACGATGTGGACGAACTAAACACAAGAGTACACCACATAGGAATCAAATCTAGTAACACAGGCAAGTCAGAACATGACGTATATGTGGGAACTTCCTCTCAACTTTTTCTTCACATTGACTGCACCAAATGTAAATCCATTTAATTAAACACAAGTAAAAGACAAACGATAGCAATGTTCCAGACCAAAAAGTTGATAACGGGTAAGCAAAACTGAGTTTGAGGCAAATATTTAACTTGAGCTCGGGTATGATTTACAGTTCATGTGAAAAATTTGTTGATTGGAAAACAACTAAAGAGCAGACACACAACATGAGACACGGTTGCAATGGCACTTTTTATACTCTTGAAACTGTTGCATGAAACCGTTTCACGGACCTTTGAAACCGTTTCAAAGAAACCCTTGAAACCGTTTCAAGAAACCCTTGAAACCGTTTCAAGAAACCAGTTTCGAGGAAACCCTTGAAACCGTTTCCGGAAACCCTATGGTTTCAAGGAAACCCTTAAAACCGTTGCATGCAACCTTTTTTATCGGAAAAACAGTTGCATTTAAGAACATTTTGTCTTAGCGGAATTCTAATTTTGAAAGTGATTTTCTCATTTTATAGACAGTTTCATAAGCAAATCGACTACCCTTAACACGAATCCAGTGTCAGAATGGATGGTTTTCTTGGCAATCACGAAGTTATGGGAAAGTTGTATTACGACTTAGACATTCCTTTTTGCAAATTTTGTCAAGATTTCATAAGAAGCTGTTGGTGTATTCGAAACTGAAAGAACCGTCAGATTCCAGTCTTTCTTTTTGATGTGATATTTTATCGGAATGCGATCTCTACCCAAAGTTATGACCATTATAGTGTCAAAATTTTGGATTTCTGAAAATTGTCTTTGTGAGGAAAAATCGAAAATTCTCTGTGAAATTGTAGGCACTCAGAAACAAGTTCATGCATAATAGATAGCCCTGAGCACGCCCTGTATTTTGAGATGTCACACACCTAGGTGGCGCATTAATTTGAGCGAGTAACACCCTTAGTTTGCTCGAATTCTAGGTGGTTGGAAATAGGTGAAAATCACCTACTTTCGGAAGCTGTTTTACCCGTTCCAAAGACGCATAGTTTAGCACGCACCGCCGTTCCAGTGTTAAATCTTTGCACTTACGGTAGATTTCTAACGCTTCAGCATTAAGACGCAGAATAGTGAGACCCCAAGAGAAAACTTCCATCAACTTTTTGGCTGCAGTCACCTTATTGACGATATAAAGACCAGCACCAACGCTTCAGCACATGTAAGCTTGGAAAGACGACCATAGTTGACTGAATTCGCAGCGACCAGAAAAGGAAGGAGACGATGTTCGGCAGCCTAAAAAGCAAAAATATTTTATAGTGCGTAGAAGTACAGGCATGAATCAAAGCAAATTAACCTTTACCATATGGAGTGGTGTTTGCTCCACCTGATTCCAAGAGCAGTCGACAACACAAAGTCCTTGGCAAAATAAACTCCCGGTCAGCTGGTAAAAGAGGACTGTTTACAGTAGGCGAAAGAACCAGCCCAGGAAATTTGGTGCCAAGCTTCTGAGTAACGAGGAGACCATGACGTTGCAGCTTGCGAACCTTGATCCATGCGGCGGCCAAATGTAGTAGATACGATTTCTTTTTGCTTGTTGTTTTTTTGCGCTGGAGGATCACATATAACGAGAGCAGAGAAGGACAACAGCGTCCATAACTATAATGAGTCAAAGGTGAGCAAAAGTTGTGGACCACACGGTCAATTAAACGAGCGACGAGAAGAAAAACAGGCAACTAGCACAACAGTTAATAACAGGCTGTATTCTTCACGATCGACAAAACAGGCCATCAGCAGAAAAACAAGGCTATTTGCTACAAGAATATTTACAAGAAAAAATGATGAACGAGCGGGGCATTAATCTTGAGGGTTGCGGTTGCAAAATCATTAGAAAAGGTTTCCAGGAAACGGTTTCAAGTGTTTCAAGAAACGGTTTCAAGTGTTGCGTGAAACGGTTTCATGTGTCCAAGAAACCGTTTCCAGGAAACAACAATTTGATCATGCTGCTCCTGGAATGAGTAAGATCCGGAGTTCTTTCCGTCGAAAACATCCTGCTCGGCTGGGATGCGAGTGCCCAATGCATTTGAGGAAGTGCCTTTGTAAATGCCGGTGCTTGTCTTGTGCCAGTGTTACTGTAGTCTCTGTCTGTTGAAAATTAAATATTATTTAGTGTCTTGGTCTTAATTAGATTGTGATTAAATTGTAATCCTTGAGTGCCTATTAAGAGAGACGTTCGTTATAATGCCTTTTTATAATCTGCGAATACCGGTTGCGGGACGTTTTTGTATGGAAGATGAAGGAAACTTGGTTTTTGGTGACGGTTATTTTAGTGTTTCTATGGATCCCAGAAGCCGGGTAATAATTATAGCTTTGTTATTTGTAAATGTGTTTCGTTTAGATTATGCAAGTGTTGGGAGAGTTGTCACAAAAACGAGGATTCCAAGTTTCGGAGCTCAGTGTCACGCTGAGTGGTGTAAATATCAGTATGGTTCATGTCGACTTTGGTCCGAATGGGTTCCGGGTGAGATGCTTGCTAATGGCTTTGTTCTGTGTTAAGATTATAGAATTTAGACAAGTGATCATGAGGAGTTATTGGCGGAGTTGTATTCTGCACGTAATGTAGACTACAATCAGCTGGCTATAATCCCTGTGGTGTATGGGCACACTGATTTCCAAACTGGTGTGCCGGAATCTCTACTTTGTTTCACTCTGCTCTACAATCATCTCCGAGACTTGACTGTGACAAAAAAATGGCATTTTCTGACCCAGCCTCCCTCACGGTGGTTAGTGTTTGTTCAGCCGGGCTTGGATAATTTGCGGGTCAAGAATAACCATATGCTGCATAATAATGCAGATCAAGTAATCCTCACTTATCAGTTTAAAAAAAAGGAATAAATTTGATTTTAGGTCAAAATTCAGCTTAAGAGGGCGATCAGTTTGAGTCGTTGCGTCCGGAATAACCCGCAATTTATTGGGTGGTCAGACATTGATATTTTATTCATGCATCACAAATCGAGTTTCGTCAGCATTATTGGTTTGTGTTCCAGTCGACTGGCAACTCAACTTTTCGTTGATTCCCTTGTCGAAGTTACGACTCCGGATGCGGAGGAAATGCACCACTTAAATGATGCATATAAGATGGTTGGTGTAGACTACAGTTCTTATAAGGCCGTAGATAACAATAAGATGTTGGACCATTCGTGTACGCGAGGTGGTCACCTACGCCTAGTTGTACAATCTGAGTTGGTGCTTTTGCAAAATTTATGCGAGATGTGAAAAAAGAATTTGAGGCGTTTCAATCAAATAATTCGGTATTATTCCAAGACCAGTTCGACATGTATAAAAGTCGAAATAATGGTTTGGTACGTGAATTATTCCAATTTGTGGATATGCTGTTTGAGAAATAAAAGTTACTGTATTCTGGCTTAAGTGCGTAAATATTGTTTGAGGGTCACTGAAATATTTTTTTAAAAGGCGGGAATATAATCGTGGTGCTTTGTTTGGTTTAAAAATGGCATGTCTACCCAGGGTGCCCATATCGCCCCTTTGGGGGCGTTCGCCCCCTTTTTGGATATTTCGCCCCCTTTTTATTTTGAAAAAAGGGGGCGAACATTAACGTTTTTCCTTAAAGTTTCCACTTTTAAAAGGTTTTATGCCACTTTTTATTGTTTTCTTATTTTACTAGTGTCTATTTTGCTAGTAATGTAATTTGTGTGCCACTTTAAACTTTAAAGTTTAAAGCCAAAACGTGTTACATTTAATGCTTTTCGTAATGCTCTCATCTATGTCAAGATCAACACTGATTTCGATTGCATCGATGTTTACGACTACTTCCTTTCCAAGAAAAATTTAATGAAGAAAGCCAGGTCCAGTGAGAAATATGATTGGTTTAAATGAGTTTGTGTTGTTGTTGAATGGCTCGATTGTTTTCTGGCTGAATAAAGTGTCATAAAATATAATTTTTGTTCATTTTTGTCTTGATTAGTTTGACGCCCCCTTTTTGGCAAATTTTTTCTTATAAACGCCCCATTTTATGATTGTACGCCCCCTTTTCCCAAAAACGATATGTGCACCCTGTGTCTACCAATAAAGTTTCTTTTTGAAAATTTCAGAATAAAGTTCTGAGAAGCCAGTTGGTCCATCAGCCTATTGAAGAACTACTTAACTGCTGGATTGAGGTGGGGTGAAATTATTCAATGACTAATGTTATTTTAATCTAGGGCCGTCGTCTACTTGGAAATAATAATGTAATATATTTTGCCAATTTCGATTTTAAAAATACAACCCATGAGGAAATTCTTGCCTAGGAAAAGACGAAACTTTAAAAAAATTTGTTGTTCTGGTCTCGACAAGAAGATTCCTTGTTGTCGTTACAACCCCTGTGTCCGAAAGTCGAAAAGAATTAAAACTTGATTTCCTCTTGGAATGGTCTAAAAGAGTTGTCGGTGCGAGAAGAGAACATTGCGAAAAGATTTTTTATCTCTTTCATTGGTAACTAATTATTCGCTTTTTTGTATTCAGGTCCGGCAACTGTTCCATATGGGAATTATGCATGCTTCTGAGCAAAAAGTGAAGACACAAACAGCGTCCACGGTATGTTATTGTTTGTGTCTTACTATACTGATAGATTTTGTTACAGCTTTGGGTAATCGAAAGGTTGGACTATTAGTTTGGAAGGCTATTTAACTGGAGTCCTTTGCAGCAGAACTGGAATTCTAGGCAAAAAAAATGTAAGGGTCTCAGTGTTTAAAATACGGCAACCGACTAAAATTGTTGTTCAAAATATTTCCAAAAAAATTTAGTGAAATTAGTGTTTGTCTAATAGCCATTATTTGACTTGGCAGAAAATGCGGTGTAATTGTACTTGTGGTGTTTTTCCTTTCACATTTTAAAAAGTTTTTTCGCGTACAATAAAACTTGACATACTTAAGAGAAACTAGTCCTTAAAAAAATTAGCTCGATCGGCCTGTACGATCCTCTTCGGTTGTTTCCTGGATAGAATTTACAAATCTTTGCCTTTTGTTGACATTTAGAGGCGAAAATTTGAAAATCTCCTAATTCTCAATTTTTAGTGTATATATGCGAGCTTTGGACGCCTGTGGTCTTGAGTTTCGATCAGACAAGCTATGGGAAGAATACGTCGAATTTGAATTCCAGAATGGTGAGATCGAGAAGCTGTTGTCCTCTTTGACGTTATGGTATGTTTTTCTTGTTTGAAATGTAAATTCTTTATATTCTATTTGAAGATAATTACTCCAACGGTTGCCTATGCTAGTCATTTTGATAAGTGAGCCGAGATTCACAATGAGTTGTGCATCTCAAAGTTTTTTAGGTACAAGCTCTTTGTTCACAATTATGAGCCTGATAAGATTCTAAGTCAAGAAGAATACGACGAGATGACGGATATTGTCTTCGAAAAGATCAAGATAAAGATCAACCTATGTAAGCTTCATTTTTTTTTTTTTTTTAGCTGAAAAACGTTGATAATGAATACAAAAATATTATCAATTTTGCAGGTTCTTCATTGATGAGCACGAGGAGGAAACATTCCACTAGATGGCGAAAATTTTGAGGAGGTGTCAAAAGATTGTGGGACAGAGAAAGGTAAGCTTGTTTTACACTTTAGGTAAGACAGTTTTTTAAATATTTTTTTAAGCATATCGATGTTGCACTGAGGGGCTTTCGGGAAGAATTAATCGAACGCAGACAAAAGCGATACCTTGACAATGAAAGAGAAGTTGGAATTCGTTGGGGTTTGAAAGTGGTGTAAGTTATTTTTTTTCAACTTTAAATGTGTGGAGGGAATAATTATCCGAACCACAGTGGGCAGATGTCCTGCTTTAGCAGGAATTTCCTGCTTTTTGGTTTTGAAATCTGCTGGAAGCAGGAATTTGGAATTTTATGTTCATTCCTGCTTTTTGCAGATTTTTTGTTTCAAAATCCTGCTTTGAAGATATTGCATCTGGCCACCCTGGCTGTGAGACAACACTGGTGACAATTGTCAAGCGACAAAATCAGCAAACGGAAAGCCTAAATCCTCTTATCTATTAAATGATGGATGCCAAATAGTTTGGCACAGTGGTTTTGAAAAAACATAAATAAGTCTTCTGCCGTAATTCATCACTCAATTTTCAGCCATCAAATCATCTAAATTCAAATGGAGCCTGAACAGAATCAAGAAGAATATATTGATGAAATATTTGAAAGGGCAGTGAGGCCAGTGAAATAAACTTCTCATGCACTAGTTCAGAATCAAGCGATGAAGAAAAAGATATCCAAGCTGAATATTTCCGCATGCCGAAAGCAATGGATGAAGTAATCTATACTACAGCAACAAACTTCAAACAGGTTCGATAGCTAAATTTAAGAGGAAAAAACTATTCAAATTTACTGATTTGCAGGAGCGCAGTCAGATTGTTTCCAAAATGGTCGGTCTGGCTGGCGTCATCTCCTCCATCATCGATTATCCCACAAAAACGCTGCTGCTGGAGGTTTCCAAGATTGCCAGGGATCAGATGCTTAATGAGAATATCAAGCCCGATTATGGAGCCTTTCGAGTACAACTGTTCAAGTATCTGTGGAAGCATTCAAATTTGGCTGAGCGGAGGAGATTCTCTCCCCCATTCTTATCGATTTGTACATATTTACACTCGTTCCTTTGTGATTTGAGTGCTGATGCGATGGATAAAATTTTCAGGAAGGAGTTCCAGAAGGCTGATTCACCGTTTTCTCGATTCCAGGATCTTTTTCCGAAAATCAAGAATCTTCAAAAACCAAGAAGTTTCTAATGATAGCGAAGCTCAGCCAACCGCTCCAACTACCTCAGCCGTCAAATGGAAAGAAGTGATGTTGGCGCTCAAAGCTTTTCTGGCTGTATTTGCAAAGTTTTCCAGTCCAAAACTGTGTTTAGAGAGCCAGAAATTCGTCAGATCTATAATGAGGTTTGCTTCTATTCAACTTTTTTTGAGCTAATCACCAAAAATCAGTCAATTCAGATGTTGTTATCGAGCGATCCAGAACTTCAAAGATTGGCCTTGTCCTGTTTATCGTCATACAAAGATAATTTCTTACTTCCTTATGTGTAAGTTACATCTATGTTGTGGATCCCTTCAGTGTTAACTGTTTCCTGTCTAGCACCTGGATAACCTGCTGAACGAGAAAAAGCTACGCGATGAATTGGTCCTTTTCACGGTGGACGACCAAAATTGTGTGGTCTCAAGAACATAGAAGTCAATTAATGCCAATCGTTATGAGGTCTTTGTGTTTTTTAAAACCCGTGAGTGGCAGGAAGTTTATATTCGATTTTAGAATTCTCTACGGTCGTTTTCACACTCATGTCATACTTGGACTTTGAAATCAAGCAGAAGAAAAAATCACGCATCCTATGTCTGTTCGAGCACTGTATGATTGCTTTTGCTTTGTACGACGAATTGTGGATCAAGGTAGATTTTCGTTTTCATTAATAATGAATATATTAAAAAAGCACTTAGTATGCTACCTATTTGGAATCGATAACGGATGTACTATACTATTATTTAGTTGATGATACGGGCAAAGCTGTGCACGTTGAAAAAAATGTATGTTTCCTCTCCTTGACGATTTTAGAGATTATGCACAACCTTTTAGAAGCTGTCTCCTGGAGAGAAACTCAAATACGACACTGGATTTCGAAACAATGTAACTATTATCCAAACTCTTTTCTTTGATAGGAGCTAGTTTATGAAGATTTAGGCTTTCAACCAATGCTTCTGACCTGATAAGTGTTCACAGAAACCTGCCTATTACGTCTGATGAAGAGTAAGCCTAAACTGATCTAACTCGATTTTTTTGTGTTACACCACAAAATTTAGATGTAAGAGACCTACGCAGATGATTTGCCCGATACTTCGCTGGTCATTAGCTTGCCCATGAGGCCTGGTAAGAATTAAAACTTTACACAATTTATTTTGAAATCCTTAATTAAGGTCTGTATTGCTGAGAACAGTGCCGTGTGATTGAGCGAACGTCGGCGAAGTTGTTGAACGAAGCGATTCTCGTGGATGACTTTTCTGATATGGAACACACAAAAAGCCATTGGATTATGTCTCAATCCAAAAATGTAAGTTTAATCCGACCGTCAATTTCGATTCGGTCCTCTTACTCTCATTTAAACATAATTTAATAGTCGAATTTTAAAGTAACTGGTAGTTGTATGTGCTGCTAGTAGATTTCCTAACGCTACCAACTTTCGCGACAGTGAAGTGGTCAGTGCTTTGGACTTTGCGTTGGATAGTTGAGATCTCTCAGTGGAAGACCGTTTTCAATTCTCAATCCGCAAGTTGGAGGATTTGGAAGAGTGGGGCAGTGATGTGGCAATGTTGGTGATGAAAATTATATTTACAATAGATTCTTTACGTTTTCAGGCTTCAGCAGCACATGGTGGAGCACTTAGCGATGAGGAAGTCCTTGGAGCATCCTTCTGTGACTGTGTTCAATGGGAAGAGAGCTCCTTGAAACAAAAAGTAGGATTTATGTTGACGTATCTATTGCTTTATTTATCTGCAAGAAATAAAAGTGTGTGTTGTTTGTGTATTTTTGTTTATGTTTTTGTCCTTTTTGCTGTTAGCGGTGTGGCGACTATTGCTTTGTAGGTTGGCCGATTGAGATGTGTAGGGTTGCTTATCTGGCCGTGATTTTTTTTTTGTTCTTTTTATTACTGGATTTTTGTGTAAGATCGTATTGTTTTTTGTTTCAGTCACCTATGGTATAAAGTTTGTCAAAAAGGCCCTCCCTAGAGTCGCACTCGGAGGTAGATTGTGCAATGTGTTCTAAAGGTCTTGTGTCGCGTTGCGATAGAGCCTATTGTAACCCTTTCTTTAGCTATTGTTTTCACAATTATTTTCGGCTTGAGCGGGGTTCGCATATACTTTGTTGAAAGCTGTAATGTGTTTGTGTGATCGTTTGCTACTTTTCTAACCAATTCCTTTTCGTACTATTATAGGTAATTATTTTCAGTGCTGTGGTTGAACTAGTTGAGAAGTTGGCTACGATCCTTGCTTATGTCTGTTCACAACACTCCTCCATAAGGAACACTGTGCTGAGTGATGTTTTTCTGGTGATTCTTAACTGGTGGGATAGAAATATTCGGTCTTGAATCGCGGAGAGTTCTTGAATCGTTACAACTGGTAAACGGTGGAGTTGTGTAACCAAGTGCTTGTGTATTGACCGGTCTGGATTTTGGTTCTGTACCCGTCTGGCAACCGATTGTGACGAGAGTAAGAATACCCGTCTGCGGTAGTTGTGACGAGCGTATGATCCCGGGATCTGTGACCAGTGTCAAAAAAAAATACCGGGTTAACATATCTTAGCTAGTTCCCATGTTGTAACGATCCACGACGATCCGTGCAGCCACGTAACGATCCGTGCAGTTACAACGTATGCAGGTAATCAATTTGAACCAAACATATGTAATATGAGAAATCATCAATTATATTCAGGCCTCCTTACTCAAATGATTCAACAAGAACCGGAGGCAAAAATGTGGGAGCAATTTAAGTGTTCAGGTATTACCCTTAAAAGGATCCGTTGAAAAAATGCCTCCAAAACAATCATATCGCTTGAATTCGCATATTAAAAATCCCATGTTGGGGTTAATTTAGCATGAGCTCACGTCTAACTTTTAGTAAAATGTCCTTGTAAGTGTCCAACCAAACCGAAAAAGCTGTTTTGCAGAGCAAAAGACTTTTTTTTGTGGTGCTAAAATGACTTTTGGGTCGAATTTTTTTTTTTTTTTTTTTTTTTTTTTGAGTGTGAATCCTGGCGGGTTTTTGTTTGGTTTTTTTTTGTGAGCTGAAAGTGTGATCATTATTTTGATCAATAAGAAAAACGAAAAAGAACTTTTTGTACACAAGATACACAAAAAATTACTAATCGAGGAGGCCGAACCGAGACGATTTTTCGATAATTAAAATATTTAAGATCGGACGCATTTTAAATTTGAATCTGTTTACAAAAAATCTAGCAAATTTTGATTACCGAGGTTTATTTTGTTTTGGTTACATCGTCTTGCGTCTGCCCGGATCGTTTGAATCGGTCAGTTCTGACAGCCGGGGAAACGATCGCGTCGTAAGCTGAGCAAAGTTGTCGTAGATATTGTCCATAGATGAATCGGACGAGGGGCTAATCGATCGCTCGGGATCATATTCGTCGAATACCGCGGCTACCAGACGTTGATCTTGGGAGATTTGTGCAAGCAAGGCAAGCTTAGGAATGCGTCGCTTTGAAGCTTCGGCCGTCAAATCAAATATCGCCTTCCGGTTTTTGCAGAATTCATGCAGCTTCACAAGGGTATTGTTTTTGGTGAGTGGGGTATCCCCATGTGGTTCGAACAAATTGTTTGAACCAAAAATAAACAACCTTGTTTAGCGCGAGAAAACGCAACGTTAAGTCGGGGGTTGCGTTGCTCGCGTCAACCATGATGTTCGGAGAAACCCAAGCTGTCGTCGGGTCGATCGAACCAAGGATACGAGCACGATCTTCGCCTCACGCCCATGAACGAGTCGTTGGTATGGGACGCGATTCATCCGAGAGTCTGAAATTCGGCCTCGAGTCGGCGCTTCTGTCACTGTAAAGCGAAAGCGCAACGATGTCTTCTTCAGCATATCGGATTCCATAAAAGTTAATGATCGCAAGATTGCAAGGGCACTCCTCGAGATTTTGAGTGAATGATGTCCGTTTTCGTCTGCCGAATTGGGGCATTGATGGTCCGGTGTGCGATCTAGATTCGGATGTAGCAGAAGGAATCACCACACGCGGTGGTGATGAAAATGGTTCTGGTACCTCTCGCCGGACCCTGGTTGGTTTGACGCATGTGATATTTTTGCGGGGAAAACCCGTTATATCAAAAACGAACTCAAAAAGCATCGTGGCAAGCCTCGATGCGACTCGTTTAGCATGGTTCTGTGCTGATTCCGGTTAGTAGGCGTTTGAAAAGACGCTGGGGGGAGATGGTTATTTTCTCCGAAAAGTTTAAATGTACTCTGGAATCAGCATGGCACTAAGTTGGTTATCATCTCCAATAAAATGATTCGAACTTAGTAGTGCCGTCACTTCTTTCAAAAAAATTCGAAGTGGATAAATGACCTAAGAAATCCCAAACGGTGATTATTTGGGCCTCATCTACTAAATAGTTCAAGACAGGCCACTTTTTTGAAAGGCATTGAACCAATTTTCGAAAGGGAAGTAAATAATACCCGAATTTTTCGGTGTGATATTGTTTGCGATGTTTGCAATGGGTCGTAGGTGAGCCGGGATGTTGTTTCTTCCAGTAGTTTGGGATATAAGCGTACAACCTGGTCGGTTACCCGGAGAAGACCTTTTTTTGTGGGAACTGAGCTCATGACGTGAGGGATTTGACCGCGGTTGCGAGTCCTAAAATCGACCGGCCGCATTATCACTGGAGTTTGGGCCGCAACCATCAGTATAAGACCGGTGGCAGAGAGAGTGGCAATTACTGCCGCACATAACTCAGTTTTTCACAAACCAGGTGGTTTATTACAGAAACTGAGTTAGAAAGGGCGATAACTCGGCTTCAACTTGTCTCAAGTTGAGATTGAGGGTATTCGCGTTTTCTCTAAACTTTTCAACAAGTTCCTAGAACTGATGTTTCGATAGCCGGATTTTCCGGTTTTCCAAACAGACAATTCAGCGTTGTGGTAGTTAAATTGAGTGTCGGGAGAGATAGCCATTTGTTCGGATTTTGTCGGGTTGGAGCATGTTTCTGTGAGGTTACAAAGTTTTGGAACCTTCTAAACTCTTTTTTGTTTAATATAGTTTTTGTTTCTGGTGGAAAACCGTAGGCCAATTGTTTTCTAACCGATAACGACCTGATCCCGGACAACTTATTTTACTCATAAAATCTCGTGGTGCCAAACAGCGTTGTTGTTTGATGCAATAGTAATAGCTGCAATTGTGTTTTTCCGGGCAAAAATAGGATTAGGGGTATTCTGCTTAAAAGGTCAAAATAAGAACCGGCCTGGTTTTTCCCATCTGATTGCGTTGTTGTACGCTGAACATCGTTGATTGTTTGTGTAGCCAAACCGGCTTCAAGTCGACGTACTTCACGAATGTATTTTCCACAG